>JAWRVF010001470.1:0-67010 GCA_036785485.1 Physcomitrellopsis africana | reverse complement strand
CTATCATGGATTACCTAAGGATATTATATTGGACAGGGGAATTCAGTTTGTATCGAGATTTTGGAGAACGCTTTTCAAGATTCTAAAGGTGGATATAAAGCTATCTTCAGCTTTCCATCCTCAAACTGATGGACAAACGGAGCGCATAAATCAAGTCTTGGAATAGTATTTGAGATGTACCATCAACTACCAATAAGATGATTGGACAATTCTTTTACCATTGGCAAAATTTGCTTATAACAATACGGTACATTCTTCTACACAACAAACACCTTTCTTTGCCAATTATGGTTACCATCCACGACTTGATACTTTTGACTAATCGAAAGTTGACAATCCTGCGGCGGAAGACTTGGTAAATCATTTGTCAGAACTACATACAACAATGAAGGCACAATTAAAGGAAGCTCAAGAACGACAAAAGATAAACGCTGATGCGTATCGAAAGGAACAACCACAACTCAACATAGGCGACAAGGTATGGCTACTTTGTCACAATATCAAGACTACGAGACCTTGTGACAAGTTGGACTATCGTAAGCTTGGACCTTTTTGTATTTTTGAACAAATTAATCCAGTTGCATATCGATTACACCTACCAGAGTCTATGAAGATCCACCCTGTATTCCACGTGTCTCTTCTTGAACCATATAAGACAGTGAACATACCAAGAAAAACAAGTGCCACCTCCTCCTATAGAAGTGAACAATAATGACAAATTTGAAGTGGAAGAAGTCTTAGATTCAAGGTGGCGCCAAAATAGGTTGGAATATCTTGTTCACTAGCACGGATACGATATTAGTGAGCGCACATGAGAACCAGCAAAAAATCTGGCGAATGCAGCGAGGAAGGTGGAGACCTTTCATCAAAAACATCCATCGAAACCAAGATGAAGACTTTCCCTATAAAAGAAACAAGATGTAGGCAAGATAACATTCAACTTTCTATCCTTGTTTGTAGCTTCTTTGTATTTTGTGACGCTAAGGAGATGGAGAATCAACAGCCAGTGGATTTGACTCAAGAGCCTTCATTTGCTGACCTACCGGACGAGACATTGCGACTGTCACAACCCTCAAGACGATGCAACCGAGATGAAGATCTTCAAGAACGATATGTTCTTCCTCGAATAGATGGCAAGATACAACGTGTTTGGTATCACGACCTTGGAAGAGATTCTCGATGTTTGGTGATTTTATTGGAGATAGGAACAACTCCTGACAGTGTTCCAGATGTGACATTTAAAGGAAGTTATGAAGGTCACAACAATGATCAAATAACAGGGTGGTCTTTTCGCCCTGGAATGGGACACTATCGATGGCTGAGAGGACCCATCAATTACCTTCGAAGAGAACAAAGATCAGAATATGTGGCCAATACTATTAGCCGCATCTTAGATTTTCTACACATGTAATCATCGCTTCTCGTGGAACTTGTCCTTTAAAGGGGGGATAATGTCACGGATATATACATAGTTACCTATATGATCAGATAGAACTAGATAAAAGAAGGTAAAAGCAGATTAATTCCATAATATCTTTAGAGAAACTTCCTAGAAACTTCATAGACGCTGCTTTGACTTTATAAGTGTCCATAGTAGACTTTTGGATTAGAAACTTGGTCAATAAGTTAGCCACATGTCGCACATGTTGGTAGCTTGAAGACCAAGCTAAATACGTGGCGAACATATAGGAAACTTGCCCTGCAAGTTCGACACGTGTCTTGCAACTTGGACACGTGTCTTGTAAATTGGACACGTGTTGGAGGTCCTATAGAACGTCGCCACTTAGCTCTTAGGTAGATAGTATAAATAGAGACAAGAGTGAAGCCTTCTTCACTCTTGTCAACTCCTCTCTTGTTTCCAGTCTAGTTCAAGAGTCTCTAGTTTTCTTGTCTTTTGGCATTAGCCATTCTAGTTTTTTTTTAATACATTTACTTCTTTATATTTATTTCTTTGAGAGAGATCTCACTTGTTTATTTGATTTCATCCAATTATTGTCCTTGATAATTTCTAGTCAGAGTAGGAACCATAAAACTAAATACCACCAAATTTCAACTACCAAAAAAAATATCCCTCTCTACTTCCAAATTCTACATCTTGTTTTATATTTCTTATATACATAAAAATTCTAAGTCATAAGATTTATATTAAAGTCTTTTTGAATATTAGAACTTTATTATGTTTTGTGGATAAATATTTTACAACTAAATATACCTTAGTATTAATGGATTCATCTTATATTTACTAAAGTCATTGATGGACAAGTTCTTACATTAAAAGATGTTATTGAAAAAATACAATCATTACAAGTGGTATTAAAAGACCAAGTATCACATATTATTTCCAATATTATTTAATATCTTACAAATCTTCTTATCATTGAAATTTTTTGATTTACGATACATAATTTTGATATTGATTGGAATCTATACAAAAATTCTTCAAGAACAAAACGTCTAAAGAAGAAACATGTTATACTTTTATTTCTTATAGCTACTATTTTTATATAAGAAACAAAGAATGGTATTGTATTTGTGATGTATATTATTCTAATAAAATATTCAATTAAAAAAAATTTATAATTCAATATTAAAATTTTAAAGATATTTATATATATATATATATATATATATATATGCTATTAAAATATTGTCTATATGATTATACTATAGAATTGCAATAAGGAGTTCAATTGCCATTTTGACCAATATATAATCTTTCATAAATGGCAACAGAGTTAATAATCTTACAAGAATATATTAATAAAAATCTTTCTAAAAACTTCATTTAACATTCAAAATCATCTATTAGAATACCTATACTTTTTATAAAGAAAAAAGATGGATCTTTACAAATGTACATTGATTATTTAGGTTTAAATAAAATAGTAATAAAACATTATTATCCATTGCCATTGATATTAGGACTTTTTAAACAATTGGATCAAACAAAGATCTATACAAAGATTGATCTTTATAGAATTTATAATTTAGTATGCATAAAAAAAAAAAAACAAATAGTAGATAATATTTTGGACAAAGTATAGACATTTTGAGTACAATGTTATGACTTTTGGACTAACAAATGCACCAACTATATTCTAATACTTGATAAATGATGTCTTTTAAGAATTCTTTCTATATGCCTTATAAATCCTACTTGAAGAAGCCTTTCTAACTCTGCCTTCATAATAAGTTGCATCCTAGGATTGAATCTTCCATATTTTTGTCTAATAGGTGTGGTATTTGGAAGAAGTGGAATAGTATGTTGAAAAATACTGGAAAGAATACCTTTTAAGTCTTTATAAGATCAAGAAAATATTTTGCAATATTCCATTATCAAGGATTTATATTTTTTAAATTCTTTCTCATCTAATTGGAATCCAAACTTGATATATCTGAGTTCTTCTTCATCATGGTTAACTGGAATTTTTATCCAATCTTATTTTATTACATGTATTGGATCAGTAGGTCCATGATACCAATCTTTAGGTATTAGTAGATAAGTAGGTACTTTATATCCAACCTTATTGTCTTGGGATGTATTTCTAAATTATAAAAGAAGAGACATGATGGTTTCTTCTTTTATAATAGCATTAAGGTCTTCAACTTGGATTCCATTGATTTCTAAGATAAAAACTTCATTCATACAAATATCATCAACTAAGGTTGTAAGATTGGGACAATCGTATTCAAGCTCCAACCAATCAATTACATCTATAAATCGGATGTGGATGTCTTCTTCTTTGTAAGGATTTTCTTCTAACCATTTTGCAAAATCACCCTCATCTTTATATTTATATAATCAAGCACCAATATATTTTATTTGTGCCATAGTTGAAGTGGAATAAAATTAGATTGGATAAAATTGATTTGATTGGATTCTATATGTAGTGGTGTTTTTTGTTTGGAGGCTAAGGTTTGAAGTCTAATGTAGCTAGATATCATTGTTCTTCTGCTATTATTTGCAGGTACAAAAATAAAATAAAGATTAGAAGCCCCCAAATTAATCAATCCTTAAGATTGCCTCAACCATCCTCTTTCTAACAAAAAAGGATAGCTATCAGATTCTTCATATAATTGTATCACATAAAATAATACCATATAATCTACACCTCTTATTTGCATGCGTAAATCACAAATTTGACCTAGGAATTGAGAAGGTCTTTAATCAGCTAAATTAACTTTCATAACTATCTTATGAATGATTTCCAATCCTAACTTAATCATAGTGGATTCAATCATGATATTAATACTACTTCCATCATCTACTATGACCTTAAGAATAATTTTATTCACAATTTTTACATCTATCTCAACAAGTCCATATTCTCAATTCTTTTTTTTTTTTTCTTTTGTATTATATTAAAATCTTCAACTTTAATTCTAGCTATTCCTTCTATATTTTTGGTTTTCCTTCATATAGTTATTCCTTCTTTGAGGTCTTTTTTAATAGTTGGTGTTACTTGAATTAATTGACCAAAAGAAATGTTCACCTTAGCCCTACAAAGATCTTGCCATAAATCATATGATTCTATAGGGTTGAAGGTTCTGATAGCTATTGGATGTTTTAAAAAAATATTTGAAGTCCAAGATCCTTCTTTGCCTACAAATTGATATCTTTCTTCATCAAGTTCAACTAAAGAAGAAAATTGGTTGTCTTCTATTTCTTTAGCTATTTCTTGGGTAGTTTTTTTCAATTCCACAAACTTAGGTGATTATTCTAAAGTATCCACATGTACTTCATCTTCTTTAAGTTGTACTAAATCTATTGGTTTTTTGCATTCATACTTCTAATCACATGTAAAATAAATAAATATCCAAGAGATCTTTTTGCTTTCTAGTTGCACCAAGTTAGATTGGGAAGGTAATAAATTTGATGTAGAAGACATATCAGATTGAGCCATTGTATACTTAATATCTTAAAAGGATGGTGGTTGTTGATTTTAGTTTGGATTTTGATTATATGTTATGAATCCTTATAACATTCCTTAATTGGTTTGAATTATTATTGAAGGTTGGAAGTTTTGATTATTAATTAATTGGTCATAATACATATTTGATGGACCATTTGTAATGATAGGATCTGCAAATCTAACTCCACGCATATCTCTTATAATTTGCTTGGTATAATTTTTTGAAAAAAAATTTAAAGGAATAACCTTGTTGGATCTTCTACAATAATTTGTAGAATGAAATCTTCCACAATTAGAACATACTACTCCATTTTCAATCCAACATTGACCTACTTGATGTGATTTTTTACAAGTATGATAAGGTGATATATTATTCTTTTGATTTGAAAGGACATTTGAACCTACTTGTCTCACTTGATGAGGAGGTTTATATGATTGGGATTGATTTTTTTCTGTAGGATGTTAAAAAATTTGTGAAAAAAATTGGAATGTATAGTTCACTTGTTTGCAATTTCTACACACATAATCCAGAGGTATGAATTTTTGATTCATGGTATTTTGGTTCCACCATTGAGTTTTGATTTTGAATGAAACAAGATATTTTTTCACTTATAGCTTTCATAGTGTTCATCATCTTATTTTTTAATATATCATTTGCTTATCTTATCTCACTTTTAAATTCCTCTAATCTAGTATCATTTAAGAATCTAAATAAGATTTGGTCTTGTAGGCCTTGTATTGCTAAAGATATTTGATTATTTATAGGCAAAAAAGAGATAGAAGATTGAAGGTAGCTTAAAGATAAATGTTGATGGGATTCTATAGGCCGATATCACAAAGGTATGAAAGTTGATATTAATTCTTCTGTCTTTCTAAGCATATGATCATTTTCCTTATTAATAATTTATACCTCCAAAGCAACTTGAATAGCTCTTTCTAGATCCTTAGGTCTTTTCTTTAATATATCTCAAATTATAGAAGGCATGGCAAAACCTTGGATAAAGTAATACTTAATGGTATCTTCATTTAAAAGATTATCAATATATTAAGTACATACTATATGAAATTGCCTCACATAAGAAGTGATATCTTTGAAAGGACCTTGTCTAATATTTGTTAAAGCTGAAAGAACTTGTTTTTGACCAATTACAGGTCTGAATTGACAAAAGAACGCTGCTAAGAATTGTTCCTATATAATAAAGGATCCTTCTATATGAAATCTATACCATGCATATGCAGAATCTATTAAAGTTTTTGGAAACCATATCAAATAGTATCCATGATTAGTCACTAAATTAGTGATCAATACTTCCACAAATCATTCTACATGAGTTCCTGCATCTTTGTAGATAGATCTACTAAACCTTGGAAGATTAGGTGGAATTTTTGCTCCTCGTAATCCCAAAAGTACAACAATAGGTAGTCCTCTAGACAACATCATAGGATCAATTTGAATGTTTGTAAGAAGATGTTGATTACTTCCATTTGCTACATTAACGTTTGGAGTTGGAAAGGGTGAAAGTTCTACTTGAAGATCTAAAAGATGGCCTCTACCATGCTCCATTCAAATAGAAGCTTGTGACATCTTGTCACAAAGTTCTTCTAACACATGGATTTCTACAACTATAGGTTCTATCTCTTTTTGATTTTGTAAAATATGTCTAGATTGCAAAATACAATTAGTAAGAGGATAAGCTATCTTAGACCTAAGTTTAGGTGATATATAATTAAATATGTTATTTCTAAATTATTCACTTAAGGTAAAAAATACCTAGTATATAATTTACACAATCAAAATAAATCTAAGAACTTGTAATATATTTAATTTATTTTTATAAAATAACATAAAGTCTTTTCTCTTCTTACCTATTTGTGAGGCACATGGATTAATTATATACTAAGATGAGATCTTATGTTGATCTTAAAATAGTACTATCATCCAATAATTAAACCTTTCTTATAAGTGATGCACGTATTCCAACTAAATACCAATTTAAGATCTTGTGCTAATCTTAAAATGGCAAAATCATCCATTAGTTGGAATTCATTTTGCTATTAGAGATTGAAAAACAAGACCAATGATAGTATTAGTAGTTTAAAAACTTTAACACATGGATACGACAAAAATCAGATAGGCCAAGTAAAAGGCAACCTGTAGGACAACCTGTAAGAATTAACTATGCCTCATGGGAGTCATCACTTCCCACAAATACAAATTCAACACCAAAAAGAAGTCATGCTGGCTATCAATCCGACTTCACTTCCCTACAAAACGTCTAAAAATTGAAGCGCCTATTACAATACAACCAAATTCTCTTAACAAAAGAGGTAGATTGGAAAAATTCTTGGTGCGTGTAATTAAATATTTTAATATTTAATTATTTTACAAGGAGATTGAATGGTTAAGGTGTTACTTGTAGGATAGCAAGTCCTATCGTGGTCCTTCTTAAATGTACCTAAAGTTTTAAATAAAAAGAAGGACTAAGATTTAAAATCCACCAAGTTTCTCTTAACTCTGCTCTTTCCTTGTTTTTGTCTAAAATTTCAAATAAAGTTAAGGTTTAAAATCTATCAAGTTTCTCCTAGATGTACTCCTGCCTTGTTTTTGTTTAAAATTTTAAATAAATTGAAAAGCTAAGGTTTGAAACTTATCAGATTAGTCTTTATATTTGAAGCTGTACTTAGATTCTATTGTTTATGCTTTTGAAGTAACAACCAACATAAAGAGAACCACCAAATAATGCTAATACTAATACTAGTTTAATCAATTGTTACTTAAAATTAAGAGCAATAATGTTGCATAAAAGTCAAATTAATAAAAAAAAACAAATCAAATCAAATACAATATATTAAACTTATGTCAATCTACAACTTATCATGTATGTTAAAAAAAAATAACATTAATAAAAATAATAAGAATAAAAATTAAACAAATAAAAAATAATAATAATAAAATTAATATATATATATATATATATATATAAATAAAAGTAAATATATAAATAAAACTCAAAAAGAAAAAATAACATGAATTAAGATAAGATTAAAATTAAAAAAAATTAAAAAAATATATAAAACTTAATATTAAAAAAAAATTAAAACTGTTAATTAAGTTAGTTTTTATTGCTAAAATAATTATCTTAAATTAATATTATTATTTCTATTTCTTTTTTTTTAATTTTAATTTTTACCATTTCTAATTTTTAATTTTTAATTTTTAATAAAAATTAATTTTTATTTTTATTTTTATCTTATTTTTATTTTATTTTATTTTTATTATATATTTTATTTTATTTTATTTTATTTTATTTATAATTTATAATTTAATGTAATTATAAAAAAAAAAAATTTTAAAAAAAAAAAAAAAAAAAAAAAAAAAACTTTAAATACAAAATCTAAAAGTATAACATAGAATTAACAATGTCAATGGTTGAAGAGAAAGAATTTACTAACCTCAATTGTATTCCGCTTAAAGCAACAACCTCTCTTCATTCCAAAATTCGCCACAATTTGGATATTGATGCAACTTCAATAAAAGTTGCACCAATCCAAGCTTACACTTCAAGTGTTTCTACTCCAAAATAACTCAGTTGAAAATAATCAATAGGCACCAAGAAATACATTTTCAAAGAGTACACAATGCTGCCAAGGTGATAAACCCCCTTCCAATCAAAAATTCACCAAAAATTCAAATTTGATCAAAATTGAAAATATGTTAGCTCTTTACAAAGCTAACATTAAGATACATGTCCTCACTAAATTTTAAATTCAAATAACAAACATCTAAAAACTGATTGACAAAAATCCAAGAGCAATTCACTCTTGGAAGCAACTTTCAAGGTAGTGAACCTTCTTCTAATAAAAAATTCACAAAAAATTCAAATTTGATCCAAATTGAATGTATGGTAGCTCTTTAGAAAGCTAACCTCAAGAAACATGTCCTCACTAGATTTCAAATTTAAATAACAAACACCTAAAAACTGATTGACAAAAATCCGAGAGTAATTCATTCTCTATTTAACTTTATTTTATTTTATTTTTGTTGTTTTGTTTTGGCTATAAATGATAACAGCTTTGTTTTCAAGAATAATGAAGAAATATAGAAGACTTACCAATGATAGATGATAGGGTTGAAATGCTCATTCAAAAAATCCACAAAAAGGATTAACCACCATTGACTCACTCTACAATCATCCGCACAAATAGAAGCACCACCTCTCCGCAAATGCATCAAAATGTGAGGGTAAAATTCACCCCTCAATCCAAATTACAAGATGGCCTCACTTAAGAGTTGCTTGTAATTGGTGGTATGAAGTGAAGGGAAAAATTAATAATAAGAACAACAAGAAGAACAATCTAAAAATTAAAATAAAATAAAATAAATGATATCAAGAAAGTGCACAATTCAAACTAAGTCACAGTTTGTTCACTATATTTTTATTTAATAAAAAATAAAAATAAAAAGTAAAAATCATATTTTTAAATAGATACTTTTTTATCTTTCTAATGATATAAAAAACATGTAAATATGAGTTACTATGAATAAGTTATGATAATTCAAAGATAGAACGTAAATAATAGAAAAATTTAGTGGAAAAGTTTTATCTCAAGGATAACTTGCTTAAAAGATCATGAGTTTGAACCTCACCAAGGTTCACAAGTAGTGTATATGAGTGTCCTAGAGAGGCCACAAGACAGTAGTCTTATCCTCCAACCTACATCCAAGGTGCCACAATCCATATGGGACTTGTGTACCTCTCTTCCTACAAGGACTATACTAGCTACTGGTCCTCCTATTTTCTACTAGTAAAATTTATTCTTTTGTATTTTTGACTTCACCATGGTATTCAAAAACATCCAATTAGCCCTGAAACATTGTTTGGCCTTCAAATCTTGCTCCATTTCTTCATAATGGCTCCCAAGATGGTAAAATTTATTTTTACCAAAATCTTCAAAATTATTCTAAAAATTCCTAAAAATTCTAAATAAATTCTAAATAAATTCTAAATAAATTCTAAAAATATTTATAATATTTTTGAGATAATAATATCAATTCAAGACTATTTTATTCTACCTTAGTGATATTTTATAATAATAAAATCAATTTAAATCAATCTAAAATCCTATTTTCTATATAAATAATTACAAAGACATGAGGTTTTTTTTTCATGCTTCTTCTATCTACTAAGTAGTATTTATATATTTTTAATAAGTGATATATATAAATAAAAGACTAATGTAAACATTGATCTCAATAACTAAGTATTAACTCTTTTAATTAAGAAAAAATACTAAAATAACTAAGATAATTGCTTCCAAGACTTATTAAGACTTTAATTTTATGATTTTTTTTTAATAAGGCTCTTGTAACTTATAAAATATTCTAAATTCTAATAGATACTTAAATAATCAAATAAAGTCCCTAATCTTAATATTTTAATATTTAAATAATTTAAAACTATCATTTTAATTAATCCACCAATTAAGATTCATTGATGGGAGTCACATGCACATATTGGTAGCTTGTGGAACAAGCTAAGTACATAGCACACATATAGGAAACTTATCTTGTAAGTTTTATACATGTTGGAGGTCTTATAGAATGTTACCACATAGCTTTTAGATAAATAGTATATATAGAAATAAGAATGAAGCCTTCTTCGCTCTTGTCAATTCTTTTCTTCCTCTAATCTAGTACAAGAGTCTTTATATTTTTTAGTCTTTAGCAATAGTCATTCTAATTTCTTCTTGAATACATATACTTTCTTATTTTTATTTTATTAATTTCTTTTTATACAAATTTTATTGATTTATGTATCTTTTTTTAATTTAAATTTTTAACAAATCATTGAAATACAACAATCCGTCTTCAAATTTGAAGTTATTATTTTCTTCCACCATTGCATTTTTTAAATGCTACTAAATACTATCTACAAATAGATCTATCTTCATTGTTTAAAGATTTTTTTCTTAAAAGCTCTATTTATATAAATAGATATTATTAATATCTTTAATTATAAATTGAATAGCTTTAATATGACTAATTTTTGCTGATATAATATAATATCTCTTATTCTTGGCATAAGATATGAACATTAAAAAAAAGAATCTGGTTTTTCTTGAAGTTTTTTTAGACAATATGTAATCACAAAGTTAAACTAAGATAATGACATGTTTTATTGTGCTTGATAGTAATTCAAAACTTAGGCACTCATAAAATATTTCAAATTTTTGTGATCAGTGAATACTATGATCTTATATTAAGTCCCTCCAATAAATGACACTATTCTTCAAAAGCATCAACAATTGCCAATAATTCTTTATTGTGGATCTTGTAATTGATCTTTGCAGCTAAAAATTTTCAAGAGCAAAATACTATTGGATGAAGTTGACCATTATTGCCAATTTGAAAGAATACAAATCCAAGTGCAAAATTTGAGGCATCCATTTCTAGAATGAATAGTTTTGTCAGATCTATATAAATAAATATAGGAGTTAAAGTGAAGGATTTTTAAATACTTTTTCAGCCTTTTTCCAAATAAATTTATTCTTGCCTATAAGTTGTATTGATAGAGCTGCAATTTTAGAATAATCTTTGATGATAATTTTATAAAAACTTACAAATATCAAAAAATATTATACATCTCTAATTGATAACAATTATTTCTATTCTATAATAACTTCTATCTTCTTTTGATCCATAGAAATTCCATTTTTAGAAATAATATATTTCAAAAACTTGATTGATGGTTGTTAAAAAGAGTATTTTTTTAATTTGGCATATAATCCATTTTTCTATAATTTTTTCAATATCATACATACATAATGTTCATATTTTTGTTTTTTCTTAGAAAAGAGCAATATATCATCTAAATAGATGATTACAAAGTCATCAAAATATTCTCAAAAGATATTATTTATTATATGTTGAAAGATTATAAGTGTATTTATAAGTCTAAAAAGCATAACATTGTATTTGAAATGTCTATATCTTATACAAAATGTTGTCTTCCATTTATTTCTTCTTATGATCTCGACTAGGTTGTAAATGCCTCTCAAATTAATTTTTGTAAAAATCTATGCTTGTCATAGTTGTTCTAATATACTTGAGATTAATAATAATAGATAGCAATTTTTTTATAGTCACCTTATTCAAACCTTGATAGTCAATATATATATATATAAAAAAACCCTCTTTCTTCTTCACAAACAAAATAAGTGCTCTTACAGGTGATTTCAAGTGTCTAATGAAATTCTTAGCTAGTTTTTTATCAATGCATTTTTGTAAGGCTATAAGCTCCATGTCTGAAAGATTATCATGCACATAAGATTTATTCTAATAATTATCTAATTAACATGGATAGATAGAAATAAATAAAAAATAGATTAATTTGATAATATCTTATAAAAAAGCTTTTTAGAAGCTTCATAGATATGGTTTTATTTTTATACATGTCTATAAGTTCTTAATAGGTTAGAAACTTGGCCAATAAATTAGCCATGTGTTGCATATGTTGGAAGGTTGTGGAACAAGTTAAATAAATGGCATACATATAGGAAATTAGTCTTGCAAATTTGACACATATCTTACAAATTAGACACGTGTTGGAGGTCCTATAAAATGTTGTCATATAATTCTTAGGTAGATAGTATATATAGAGACAAGAATAAAGCATTCTTCACTCTTGTCAATTTTTTTCTTGCTTCTAGTCTAGTTTAAGAGTCTTTGTATTTTCTAATCTTTGACAATAGCCATTCCATTTTCTTCTTGAATATATATACTTTCTTATTTTTATTTTATCATTTTCTTTTGATATAGATTTTATTGATTAATGTATCTTTTTTTAATTTGTATCTTTAATAAATTGACAAGAGTGTATGTATAATATTAAAATTTTATCTTTTTTTTAATTAAGAATGGATTATCTCATTTTTTTCAATAAGACATAAGTATATTAGAAGTTATAGATTATCCACTTATAAATTAATGTTATTTCTAGAAAAAAAATATATATTTTTGAATATTTTATTTTCTAGTAAAAATAGATACTTTCTTTTTTATTGTATTATTATGGCAGAGCTTATTAAAATGAAAAGTGCAATGATATAAATCCAAGAAAAAATGAAAGAATTAATGCTTATAATACATCAACTCAATGTACCACCACAAGGAACAATAAGATTAGCAAGAAGTGAAGATATAGAGATGATTGGAGCTGCTTCAATGTCTATACCAAGCTATATTACTTTACCTATGATGGAACACCATTCAAGCATCAAAGAACCAAAAATAATTTTGCTTTAAAAGTTTGATCGCACAAGATTTAAATTTTGAGGATTCATCAATCAAGTATAACTAGAAATTAAACTTCAACTTCTAAACTATCTAACTCAAAGAAGACAAGTCAGGTTTATTAGAATACTACTTTCAAATTTTATTTTATTATAATTTTTATCTTTTTTTGAACAATATAATCTATTATTGGATAATTTAGAAGCATTTTTAGTGAAATTTCAATCTATACATGAAGAACATGATACAATTCATATTGTAATCAATAAGATCCATATTTTACAATCAAGTAATCAATCAATGATATTATATGCTTCATAATTTTGACAACTAGTAACTAATATCAAGTGGAGTGATGTTTCACTTATCAGCCAATTTTTCTATAGATTATAATATGACTAATTTTGCACTAGAGGCCATATTTTCACAAATAGATATAAACAATAAACTCCATCCTATTGTCTTTTATTTTTGAAAGTTTTTATTGTAAAAATTAATTATAAAATCCATGATAAAGAGCTTCTTGCTATAATAGATTTTTTTTAAGAATGACATTATTTTTTCAAAAGAGCAATACATCTTGTGATTGTATATACAAATCACAAGAATTTGAAATACTTTATGTCAACTCTGATTCTTAATCACCACCAAGCTCAATGGAATATGTTATTATTTCAATTTAACTTTGTTATCACTTATTGACCTAGGAAGCAATAAGGATTGTCTAATACTTTATCAAAGGAATCATATCTTATATCAAGGATAAGAGAGGCAGCATTTAATCAACAATATGCAACTTTGTTGAAGCCAAAGTAATTTTGTGTTTGTACCACTATTATATCATTGATTTTAATTTCCTCAATGAGGTGCATGCTACAACTACTAATGATGCTTTGGCCCTTGATATTAAGCATAGCCTTAATAAAAATGTTGACAAGTTCAAGGTTAAAAAAGACCTTCTATACTTTGAAGAACATTTGTATATCCTAAAAGGACCAATATGACTATGTGTTCTTTAATCTTCCTATTACTTTCTAACCGTGGATCACTTTTAATTTTACAAGACCTTAGAACTTATATCTTGAGATTTTTGGTGGCTTCAAATGTGAAAGGTCATGAAGGATTTTGTGCTCTCTTATAGTATCTATTCAAGGTCCAAAAATCTTCAATATCATCCTTATGGATTCTTATAGCCCTTTCTTGTTCTAAGACGATCATAGTCTTCTATTTCAATAGATTTTATTATGGATCTACTGCCATTCAATTCATTGGATAATATCTTTGTAGTGGTTGATTAATTCACAAAGATAGTTTATTTTATTATTTGTAAAAAAATTACTTCTAATGAAAAAACAACAAGGTTTTTTTTTGATAATATATATATCAATATCATGGCCTACTAGATGATATTGTATTTGATCAAGAATCCTAATTTATATCTAAATTTTGAAGATATTTTTTTAAATATTGAAAGTAGACATTAAATTTTCTTTAGCTTTCTATCTTCAAACTAACGGCCAAATAGAATGATAATAAAGTTTTGGAGCACTATTTATAATGTAACATCAATTATCAATAAAAAAAATAGGTCTCATATCTATTATTTACAAAGTTTGTATATAATAATATTGTTCATGTTTCAACTCAACAAACACCATTTTATTCCAACTATGAATATTATCCAAAGCTTGATTTATAGAGGATATCAAAGAATAATAATTCAATAGCTAAAGGATTTATAAAGCATCTATTGCAACACCAAACAACCTTGAACGACATAGATGGCAACATCATACAACATCTTGGTCTAAGGTGTCATAAAAATAAGTACTACGACACTGTAATAGAAAGATGCTTTGGATACGTAGTAATTCCTGAGGAGAGAAAGAAGAAGAACATATATACCAAGCTAAACTTCAAATGCAAGCAACTCAAGATGCTTACAAGACATCTGTAGATAAATTTAAGAATCAACCACTTATTTTTTACATTGGAAATAAAATATGGCTTCTTTGATAGAACATCAAATCGAAGCAACCATGCAATAAGTTGGACTATCAAAGATTAGGACTATTTTTCATCTCAAACCAAATTAACTTAGTGGCATATCACTTAGAACTACCATCTTCTATAAAGGTATATCTAATATTTTATATTTTTCTTTTAAAATAAAATATATTTAGGAAAAAATATAACGATTGCCACCTAGTATTGAAATCAAAGATCATGAAGAATACAAGGTCAAAAAAGTACTTGATTCACGACAAAGGTAGAACAAATTGGAATATCTTATTCATTGGCGTAGCTATGATATTAATGAGCATACATAGGAGTCAGTCAAAAATCTTGCTAATGCACCTCAAAAAGTATAGGAATTTTATTGATTCTATTCTCACAAATCTAAACATGTTTGAAAATAACTTCTTGGTAAAAATTGAATTTAAAGAATATTCGTAAGAGGGATGAAAGTCAAATCAAAGCCTTCATCAATATGCAGTTGTCTATTCCAAGATAGAATAGAGTTGTAGAAGTAAGTCAATTATCATATCAAACCTTCAAGTATTGAAAGAACAAGATTCAAAAGATTCACTTACTATGCAAGCTTCAAACAAACCAATATAATTTTTACAACCTTCAATTGAGCAAAGTGAGAATAATATATTTCAACATCAAATACGACCATGGTTAGAGCTATTAGAAGTAATATCCAACCATGCAAGTTTCAATTCCAGTACTTGAGCTTTAATAATATTGATTGAATTTGGAAAGGTAAATCATTTTAAGTCTAAGATCTTGTTTGGAAGATGTTTTAAAGGCCGCAATGAAGATCAAATCCTTACATAAAATATTTCAATAATGGAGGTACTAGCTCAAGAGCATAGACAATTTCTTTGAAAATAAGTAGAACTTGTTGTCCAAGAATAAAAAATAGAATACATAGTTTCATTGATACAACATATTCTTGATTTTTTACACATGTAAAAAGATTTTTGAAGGTATAAACTTATTTTAGAATTCATTGCTAGAAAAAAGAGTGATGTTAAAGATATATACTTTGGAAGTTTACAGAACCTTCTAGAACATTTTAGAGATTTTTTAGTTAGTGAAAGTTGGTTGAGAAGCTTTTCAATTAGTGAAAGTAGCTCGAGAAGCTTCATAGTTAGTGGAAGAAGCCCAAAAAGCTTCCAAGTTGGTAGAAAGAAATCAAAAAAACTTCCTAATTTCATAGAAGCCACTCAAAAAGCTTCCTAGGCTAGAGTATATATTAGATTCAAGGTTGAAGAAATCTTTAATCTCAACAATACATCTTTTGGAGTTGTAGCTCACCTTTTTTAATATTATTTGTCTATTCATCTAGATAATTCAAGTTCTTGTCAGTTTCTTCTTAAAACCTTTTTTAATTTAAGTCTCTTATTTTATAATTTTATGTTATTCATAATCACTATTAAAAAAAAATAAAAAATAAAAAAAATAATGATGTTATACAAATTTCAATAGTAGTCCTTCCAAAGTAATAATTTAATTATATTTTGTAATAAATTAAAATCCACTAATATGACTCTTACTCAATTGTATAATAAATTATACATTATTTTTACATAGTAGCCAAATCACATCACTATGAAAGACAATTAGAATATGTTGCACAGATTATAAAGCACATCTTTGATTTTCTACACTTTTAAAAAATTTCAATTTAATCACTCTTTAGAGAACTTGAAACTAAACATGGAGGTGATATTATAGACATCTATTTAGAGAAGATTTTAGAAGGTCTTGGAACTTCTTGAAAGGTCTTAGAAGGATGTGGAAGATCTTAGAAGGTTGTAAAAAGTTCCAAGTGGTTATTAAAAGAGGTTGTTTAGATTGTTTAACTTCCAAGCAGTGTAGGAAGTTATAAGAGAAGATTTTTAAGGTTTCTCTAGATCAAAATAATAAAAAAGTCAGGCAAGAAGCATTCTATGATGACTTGGAAGCAAAGCCTTTTATAAGAAGTTACCTAAAAGCTTCTTAATTCCTAGTATATATAGGTGTTGAGATTTAGGGGCTCCTTAGTCTCGACAACGCATATTTTGTAATCGAATTTGAATCTTCTAGTCTTATTCTTATTCTTATATTGTGTTGCTTTGTAACACAACTCATATATCTTATTATCTTATTATAGAATTACAAATATTTTATAATTTGATCCATAACAATATGAATTTCATAAGTTGTATTATATTTACTAGCTCTAATGTTGGTTCTTACATTTGTATTGTAATACCTTTCATCTCTATTAATATTTTATAAAAATGACATGTAATATATCAAATTAATTGAATATCAATTTAAAGATGGTTAATTTTATAATTTATTAAATATTAAAATATTTTATTAAAAAATTAGTTAAATTGTTGATATAATATATTTAAATTTAATTTTATAAATATATACATAGAGAGAGATAAAGTTTTTAATATTATTTCAAACAATCTAATCAAACTATCATAAATACAATTTCATATATCAGTAGGAATTGAAGTTTTTTAATACAACAACAACAAAATAATATTATTATCATTAATAATGGTAATAAGAATATAACAAACTAATTGATAAATATGATTTTTAATATATTTTTTAAAAGATGTAGTTTTTAGATACACTTTATTTAAGTAAATTTCAACTAAAATTTTTAAATTTATAATCAATAATATTTATAAATTGATAATCAAGTAGATTACACATTATAACGGACCTCATACTGTACGTGTGAGAAAGAGACGTACGGCGGTACGCCACGTCACCCAGATAAGTCATCCATATTAAGTATGCCTTATACCGTCACATTCATCCATGGGCCACTCCCTGGCTCCAAATACGTTACAAGCCAGGCAACGAACGGGAGGAGAGGGGAGGGCAGGCAGGGGAGAGCGCGGAGGGGTAGAGTGCCGCTCCTTTTTTTCCCGCAATCGCTCCCTCCATCTCCCCCTCCCCCACGCTGCCCGCTGCCAGATCTGTGCCCATGGTACGCCCCAACGTAATCGCAAGCTTTCTTCGTGTAGCCGCGAGTAAAATGCCGCAGGGCAGGATCTCGTAGGGCTGATTTCGTCGCAGCGTGGGGTGAGTTCGTAGTGGTGGTACTGACTTCCCGTTACGTAATCACTCAAATAGGGCTTCTGGATATTTGCAACCTTGGGAAGCAGAATTTTGTGGTGGTTGGGAAAAAAGCTTGTGGAATATTAGGGTATGCTCCGAGATTCTGAAGTTTGCCGGACTTGCATGTATGTGATGGAGGCTGTGCGGTAGGGTCGAGAGGTTGAGACGCTTACTTGTGGTGTTGTGGCGGAGGGTTACGGTGATTGGAAGACGTCATTTGAGAAACTATATTGCTTGGGATTTGTAAAGAGGAATTGGGTTTAAGGTAGAAAGGTTTACTGAGGTAACGAGTTCATCCTTGAGGAGGTTAAATAAGGAATAGTGGTTGTGAATCAATCAAGGTTGAAATGGGCAACTGTTGCGTAGGATCTTCTACAAAGAAGTCCAGGAAGGAGCGTAGGCCAAACCCATTTGCACAGGATGGTTATCACACTAACCTACAAATTTTGAAGAATCAGCCGAAGGCAAGAATATTGGACAAGTATGTGCTGGGCAGAGAGCTCGGACGCGGGGAGTTTGGTATCACGTATTTGTGCACGGATAAGGAAACGCAGGAGATTTTTGCATGCAAGTCTATATCTAAGAAGAAGCTCAGGACTGCCGTGGATGTGGAGGATGTCCGGCGAGAGGTTGCGATTATGAAACACCTGCCTGAGCATCCTCACGTAGTTACCCTTAAAGGTGCATATGAAGATGACAACGCCGTGCACCTGGTCATGGAGCTTTGCGAAGGAGGGGAGCTCTTCGATCGGATCATTGCGCGAGGACATTACACGGAGCGAGGCGCTGCTCAAGTGACCCGCACCATTGTAGAGGTGGTCCAGGCGTGTCACAGACAGGGGGTGATGCACAGGGACCTGAAGCCTGAGAATTTCCTGTTTGCGAACAAGAACGAGAACTCGCCCCTGAAGGCCATCGACTTCGGGCTGTCCGTGTTCTTCAAGCCGGGGGAGAAATTCTCTGAGATTGTGGGGAGTCCGTACTACATGGCACCAGAAGTGCTGAAGAGGAACTACGGGCCAGAGGTGGACGTGTGGAGCGCGGGAGTGATCCTGTACATTTTGCTATGCGGAGTACCTCCTTTCTGGGCGGAGACGGAGCAGGGCGTAGCTCAGGCGATTCTACGGGGGTTACTGGACTTCAAGAGGGATCCATGGCCGAAGGTGTCGGACTCGGCGAAGTCGCTGGTGCGGCATATGCTGGAACCGGATCCGAAAGCCCGGTACAATGCGCAGCAGGTGCTGGATCACCCCTGGCTGCAGAATGCCAAGAAGAACCCGAACGTGCCGCTGGACGCGGTGCGGTCACGGCTGAAGCAGTTTTCGGCGATGAACAAGCTGAAGAAAAGGGCTCTGCAGGTGATAGCGGAGCACCTGGTTGGAGAGGAGATCGACGGGTTGAAGGAGATGTTCGAGAAGCTGGACATCGATAACACAGGTGCTATCACATTCGAGAAATTGAAGATGGGGCTCATCGAGATCGGGTCTCAACTGACGGAGCACGAAGTGCGGTTGTTGATGGAAGCAGCGGACGTGGACGGGAACGGGACACTGGACTACGGGGAGTTCGTGGCAGCGACAGTGCATCTGCAGCGTCTGGACGACGACGAGCACCTGCGAAAGGCATTCGATGTTTTCGACGTGAACGAAAGCGGGTTCATCGAGGTGGAGGAATTGAGGGAAGCGGTGGGAGAGTCGTTGATGGGGTCACCGAGCGAATCGGACGTGGTGCAGGGCATTCTGTCGGAGGTGGACCTGGACAAGGATGGGCGGATTAGTTATGAGGAATTTGCGACGATGATGCGGCGGGGCACGGATTGGAGGAAAGCTTCACGTCAGTATTCACGGGATCGATTCAACAGTTTAAGCATGAGGCTGCTAAGGGACGGGTCATTGAATCCTCCAAGCTACTCCATGAGATAGAGTGAGGCAGCTGCTGACAGGACTAATTGATTTACTACAATACGGTGCAACCTTTTGGGCATCGATCGGCTGATGAGCACCCCGGAAGCTGTTGTTGGGTAAGTGGTGCGGGTTCGGAAGAGTGGTATGACCTTGAAGTGAAACTGTGGGATGGGCGGTGCATGGCACCTGCACCAGATGGCATTTTTGGTCGGGGTCGTTGGTGGTTCTGTTTTAGGTTTAGGTGCAATAGATGATGGTTTGGGGGAATGCGGAGTAGCAATGTAAGGTTTATTTGCAGAAAATTGAGACTGTAGGATACTTATGGTCACAGTTCTAGGTCTGGTTCCTAGCAGTGCACATGCAGCTTTTTATCTATTTACTGCTGGTGATGCTGTTGGTCACAAGCTGTCTTGTCACCTTCGCACATTCTGTTTCTGGTCGTTGCAGCGCATATCCTGTTGTGAATTAATTTGCTGCTGCAGATGCTAATCATAACCTTTTCATTTTTTTCCCTTAGTGCATTGTTCTTGTTCGTGTAGGATGTGGAATTTTTCAAAATTTTGAGATTGTACTATGTTTTAGAAGAGTTCCATAACGTTGCTTGAAACGGAAGCTTCCATTTAATAATGACAGTAGAGTTGTAAATTGCGGTGGATTATATGTTCATGAGTCGGTTTGGTGCAGCACAGAGCGGGTAAATGTTTGAGTTGCACTGGGTTACATTAGTTTCCAGAAATATAAGCTTTTGTTACGTCTTTATTAACTTGGTCATTTCCTGCTTATGTTAAGTTCCTTATATGAGTCCCCTGGGTTGATTTATTAGTTTATGAAGCTTTTATCAAGTCCTCGGAGCTGGGACGCTTAGTATTAATGAGGTGAATTGGGAGGGGGGTGTTCTCATTTTCACCTCTGCTGTTTAGGTACCTCGTATATATTGATGATTTTTTGACGTGTGATTTCAGGTCCCAGTGAGTCGCTCCAGTGAAATCATGGCTATGGAGGTGTTGCTGTAACATTCTTCGTATGATTGCCTCTTGCAAAACTTTTTTGCAAGATAATCATGATTAAGGGGGAAGGTTTTCTGTTGTGACTTTAGAGCTTCTTTGTTGCTGCGTGGTAAATTAAATTGTATTTTTTGAAATTGTAGGCTTGCTTATTGCTCATGCCATTCTAGATTTGAGATTATTGAATAAGAGCATTTTTTCCATAATTTTGAAAACACCGTGATAAATCCTAATTGTACCATAGTACTGTATCAAGCCTGATCTACGTGTTTAAGTGTACATCCAAGTCTGTTTACTAAACGTCATAGTCGCTGTAGTGATCAAAATGATGGAAGTCTCCAACAACTTTGCATGAACAGCTAGAGGGAAGATAGCAAGAGAAGGAAAATTAAGTATGTTACCTTCCACTCTAAGGAAACCTTTTCATCAAATTACAGAAGCATTTGTGCACTGCACTAGACGAAATTAATAATGTTACCAATGCTGAGTTGAGACCAGTATTAGGAAAAATCCGCTCCTGTCGCTAAACAAGATCAACGTTCTTCCCGAGTCCTTTACACTCAGAGTGGATGTTAGACTCCGTAAATTAATCTCGTTAATGCATTATTTACAAACGTGTACCCATGGACAACTAGGGTGGGTGGACTCGGATTTGAGACGAACTAAACCCATCGTCCTTACGCCCAAGGCAACTCTCAATCTTGGGATTAACTCAAACTTGCTTGGACTTTAATACAATTCTGATTCCGAAACCTGGTCAAAAAACAGATGAATTATGATATTGCATAAAAGAACCTAAAGATGGAATTGACTCCTTGAGCTGATCCCACAGCTAATACCCACAAACTATGGAATGAATAGGTGTAATTGGAGAATTGATAACGAGACGAGCGTTGATTATGTTGAATTTCTGGTTTGCAATCGTAGAGTGTTTGGCGAAACCTTAACATTTGTGGTATTGTTTACGTGGGCTAGCCTACTTACTATTCTGTACACAGACTAGGTCGGTGAGAAGCGACATCAAGGCTCTGATCTCAAAAGCAGAGAGTTCAGTTTACACTGAAGAGTACAAAGATCTGTAGCTTTTAATTGTTTGGTTTGAGCTCAAAGATTTCACTGCAGTTGTGAGCTTCTTTCTGTTCTTTTGCTGCTTATTATTTTTGCCTCTACAACGTCGACAAATTATGATTGATTCAAAAAGGAAAATCTAATTATAGTAACTTTTCATAACATTTACTTGTTCAATATTGTGTGTTAAAATCATACTCTTTGTATGCATCCTGGTTTTATATTCTGTTACTAGGAAATGATATTGTGTAGCTCTTACATTCCTCGTCTACAAACATGGTATTGGGAATATCCTTGAAAATAGAGTCTCTTAATGATGTACACCGAAATGAATATTATTGAAAACGAGTGGAAACCAAAGGAAATAAAGTGTGAATTTGTCATATACTATTTGATATTTCCACTCTTGAATACATCAATATCCCACAGCCAACTATCAAGACCTTTGATGACCCTTCAATCACACCTTTGATTACATAGTCCTTGCAACCCTCAGAAGATTTTATTTTTATTTTAAGAATTTTCATGTGCTAATGAAGCATTCAAGAACAATCAACCAACTTACATTTATTATTGTCAAGATGAAAACAGTATGGTTGGGGAGAGAAGGAGCACAGTGCATTGCTTGAGACAGTCCAACAGTAATGAAGATATGCTAAAATTGTCGTTCAAAATTATAATAAAATTTTAAAATTAGCAAAAAAAAACAACCATGTTCAAGTTATTGACCAATCTTCTTTTGAATGATAGCACCACTTACCTACCTTTGGTTATATTACCACATGTTCCAAGTCATCAAAGATTATTACAAAACAAGGTATAACATGTTTGAAGCCACGATAGAGTGACTCAGTGGTAAGATTATTTGACGACCTATTAGTATTTAATATTTTTGAAGTTGAATATTTAGATTTTCTTTGAATCTAAAAATGACTTTCTTTTTTCTTAATTGGTTTACATTTAAAAATTTTGAATCAGTTATACATTTTTGCACAGTGAAAATTCTAGGAAATTGTATGCCTTGTATTTAGTTGTCAGATAGCTGCAATAAAGCATACATTTATTAAAAAAATATTAATTATTAGTTCCTTGAGTCTATGAGTGAATATCTCAAGAGCAATATTAGCGATGTTCACGAACTGCTTAGTTCACGGTGATGGACATTTTAATCACTGACAACAAAGTAAAAGGCCATCCTGCTCTCTTTTTGGACGTGAGCAGCAACTGGGCGAAAGCTGACCTATGTTCATCCACGAAGACGTCTTTTTATCGATAATCCGACATTATTCATCTCCGTCGAAATGGATAGCTATACCGGGCACGACAATCCCCATCACGTAGTACCGACCCACACGATAAATCCCCCCTACACGGCATTATTATATTTAGCCAAGTATGACAGGAAGTGAGTCACCTTCCCAAAACGAGTACCCGTCATGCACACCCATCTCAATCCGACCCTCCATGTCAGACACAATCCTTAAATTCCACAGTCATCAGCATATTTCATCCACAAAGCGTCCACATTCATCTTTACTCTCAGGCGACCGCCTCTCCCGTCCATTCCAGCGTCATCGAACCTGGGCTATCTATTCTCAGCATCAGGCCAGTTCGGTCAAGTTGTGTTTTTCGGATCGTCGTATCGCGCAATTTGGAGTTGTTTTGGCTGTTAAGAGGATCCGTAAGAGACAGTTGCGGGTTACCGTACGGGCTACTGTTGGTGTGTGGTGTTGGCCGCGATTAAAATTGGCAGACTCTTGAGGGCGAGAGAGAGAGAGAGAGAGAGAGCGAGAAAGAGAGGGTTTGAGAGTCGGGTTTGCAGTGGGCTGAGAGGGTAGGAGCGTCTAGCATTTCTGGAACGAGTAGGCGGGTTTATGCGCTATTGGGTCGAGGGGATTGTAGCGGGAAGTTGGATCTGAAGAGCGGGAGGTTTGCTGGAGTGCGCTGGTCGGAAGTGCCGGAGTTGAGATGCTGTTGAGGGTAGGGAAGGCTTGTTGGGGGTTTGGGACGGCCGCGTGACATTGAAGTAGCTATAGCTGGTACATCCTTCCCCTTCTATGTGTAGCTAGTGTTTTGGAGCTCTTGCTTAACCAGGACTGGTGCTGAACTGGGGTTATTTAAGACGTTTGTGTTTTCTTCGTTGTCCGTGTCGTGATTTAGAGGTTCAGATTTGGTGTGCGTGGGCGGCGGGTTCATGCCATAAAAGTGGTTTTGATGTCTCGACTAGGTTAGCATCCTTGATTAAGTTAGGACAATGAGGCCTTGGCCGTGGAGGCGCTTCATGAATTTTGTGAGTTGAAAGAGCGCGTTTGCTTGGTAAGAGCGCGGAGCTCTAGGTTCTTTATTTCTGCATTCACGTGGGATCTTGCACTTGTGCAAATGCCGATGTGAACTGCCACACTACTGGGGTGATTTTACATTATGAGCTGCATCTAATGTTTCCCATATCATTGGTTTCATTGAAAGCGGTGATGATTGTTACCGTCGTGTGTTCGTTGTAGCTTCTCGTCATTGAGACCTAAAACGCGTGAAAGGGAAGAACTTCCTTGATCTGAATTTAACGGGGTATTGGGTGCCAGAAATACCATATATTGAGACGAAGTGGTCTGTGATCTGGTTTCGAGAATTTTGGTTCAATCAATCTCGAATCTAAGCGTCCTATCATTGGACCTTTTTTCTAAAATTTGTAGGCTTACCTGTTTCCTAAAGTAGTTGCCAAGCTAACTCTGTTTGCATGGAGTAATTTTCCAGTACTTGTATAGAGAAACGAGGGTCTGGAACCTGAATCGATAGCATCAGGATGTAGATGGAGAAGGTTCACGATCTGTTTGCAAGTTAGACTGATAGTGTGGATGGTTGTAGAGTTTAGAGGTTGTTGGCTTCCACCGCTCAATGCCACAAAACCACTTAATCGCTCCACTGCCTTACTTGCAAACGGTTTCACGTTGTGCCTCTTCAAACGCTTAGGCAGCGATGTATAGTAGTGATCATCCTGTAGGCAGCGGGATAGGGACATCTAGGAGGATTATAATTATGTCGCAAGGAAGCTACTTGAATTTTTACACTGAATCTTGAATGTTGTTTCTCATCAAGCTTGAAATGTCGTGGGATATGTTCAGGTATCAAGTGAAAACATCTTACGCCATAATTACATAACACCTTTTCCAAAAAGCGGATAACCATGAGTCTCGGATGCTTGGCATGCAATGCATCCACACAGTCTTTCCGGATAGAGGAGACGTTTCAACGGTCATTGTCTACCCACTCGGAAGAAGGCGGTGCCTGTCTGATAGGATGCTTTGCACGAAGGCCCGTTCATCATCATACTTCAGCAGAGCCAGCGCATCCTCAGGGTTCTAGGGTTGCTCCAATATCCGATACTGAGTGTGCACCCAGGTTGACCCGGTGCTATGCGATTCGCAGAGATTGTACATTTTTCAGGGATTGGTCGTTTAACGAAGTTGAAACAGCCACTCTAGTTGGTTAGATTTCCAATGAAAGTAGTTAAAGGAAAATGTTATAGTTGCTGTATGTTGAAACTGTATGTAGGATGATGGTGTGGTTCGAGTGATGAGCGGTGAGATGTCGTTCGTCACTGGAGACTTTTATGGCTGGGGCACGTTGAGTGTTCTGGGTGAGCCTTTGCTGGGAGATTCTTTTCTTTGCGCTATTTAACGGGTGTGCATTCCGTCCTTATTAGTGAAATAGGGCTGGGTTTCTTGTGACACTAGATGCAATCTTAGTAGTGGGTTGTATTGAGAGGCGTTTTTGAAGGTAGTGGCAAGCATCTGGGCATGCTGCCGAGCGCTGCATTGCAACTGTACTATATTCATATGTAATTTATATAAAGTTGTGATTCTGGATTCTGAGATGCTTTTGCAAAAGTGTGGATTATATCAGAATGCACATGGAGTTTTGTATTTCAGTGGCTTTCTACTAAAGACACTCTTCACCTGTATATGTTAATCCACTTCTTGGAATCAGGAAATAGTACAGTCAAACTACATGACTTCACGCACATATACTAACTACTCGTATTTACAGTTCTCGTCCCACATTAATTCTGATTGAGTAGCACCTCTGTGTACTTGAAACAAACTCGTTTCCAATAATAATGAGCCGCGACACTACTATCCTCCATGTCATTCAACTTTTTCCCTCGGTAACATTCATAATTTCGTTCGTCTTATCTGCACATCATGTTCCTTTCGTTACTGGATGTCTGTAAGAGCATCAGTGTGTGCTGTCAACGCAGAGACAGCTTCAAAAAAGCAGGTATGATGTGCCTCCACGGTGGATCGAACACCGGACCTTCAGTTTACAAGACTGACGCTCTACCGCTGAGCTATAAAGGCTTGCTGGTCCTGCCCTGATATACGATGATAGGTACTGAATATTTAAAATTATTCTACTTACTATTTCTGTGACGAATTGCGGGATTTTGCAAGTGATGAAAAATAAATCGAAGCAGTGCAGTATTTCATTGAGAAGTCATCTCAGGTAAGACAATACAAGGATTTAGGCCACAGAATGCTTCTCTATTCCAAACGTTTCTTACAATTGAAGCGTCCAACATTACATATGCTGGACCCCTTCCAACCAAAGAGTAGATCTAAGCAACATTAGTAGCTGAAGTAGCACCGCTACGGAGGCGGGCCTGGTTCTTCTTGTGTGACTTGGGAGCAGCAACCTCTTCAACCTGCCAAAATTCCAAAACAGCTGAATTTATTAAACCAAACAAACTCAACTTTGGCATCTTTCGTAAGACAAGCTTGTTTACGCTACTTAACGACAGCCTCCAAATCCGAATAGACAAAAATACCTCTTTTTTGACTGGAGCCTCCTTCTCAGAGAGGATGAGCTCAATGTGACAAGGTGAGGACATGTAAGCTGCATACCCACATCAAAAGTAGATAGTGAGCCCCAGTTAGCGTAGTGTTTCACGCACAATACTCTACAGTCGACCGAGAATAGTACTCAGTCCAAGTGCGCAATTATTGATAGTAAAATCCGGTCATGGGGTATGTGAGATAAAATCGTCCTTGATAACCTAGTACAGCACCAATTGAAGAGATTGTAGAAAATTCAACAAAATCCGCCAGAGCGAGGTCTGAACTTACGATTGATACGCCCGTGAGCACGGTAAGTACGTCTACGCTGTTTCTGGGCCTGGTTTACTTGGATGTGTGATACAACAAGAGTGTCGACGTCAAGACCTTTCACCTGTCGACATCAAAAATAGCAACTTCTTTAAATTGGTACATTGATCCATACAATAACTGAGTCAATTTAATATTGTCATCAAATCGTTGAGTCGGTGTTCAGTACACACCTCTGCGTTGCTCTCGGCATTCTTCAACAAACCCAACAAGAAGGTAGCTGACTTAACGGGCCAACGTCCCTGTCCATTGGAGTGGCGTGCCTTTGCCTGGGCGGTACGCCCGACACCACCACAAAACCTGCGGAAGGGGATCGCTTGCTTGTGAGCACACACATCCTCGAGATACCTTTTGGCCTTGGCTAACTCCATATGTTTAATAGCTTGGGCTGCCTCCCTGGTGTTCTTGAAATGCACTCGCAAATCCGACCCTCTGGCCTTGCAGGCTGCATTCACGATAATGAGATGCGTAACCATCGAGGCTTGACAAATTCAACATTTAACAAATCAAGAAGACAAGAACCTGTCCCAAAAGCCGTAATGCATTGAGAAAGTGCCATACCCTTCGTCGCATTATCCGGATCTCTCGCGTACTTCACCTGCAACAAAGAAACGCAGTTGCATCTTGCAATTAATAAATAATATCATCCCACTCGAAAAAACAAACAAAAACTCACCAACGTCCTCCAAACCCTAACCTAAACAACGGGACCATAACTTTCACCAAATCGGAACGTCAAGAGACAATAATTATCATAGAACTGATCTCTGACAGTAACTAGCTACTGCTGACACCTCCAACCCACACGGAAGCTATTCAAACTGCAACTAAAACACAGAAAACCTAAAAATCCCTCAGAAACTACACCATTGAAGAGACGCGGCAAGATGAGACGTAGGAGACGATGTGGAACGCAACGGCAAAAAGAAAAGAGGACAAGCAGGTGCAGAGACATGCCATTGCGAAAGGGAGGCGAAGGGTCGCAGCGCCCAAGCGAACTGACAGGGAGTACTGAAGAAGAGAAACAGGAATTCGCTGTGCTGGGAATTCATACCCCGCTGTCCAATTTAGGGTTTCAGTCCACTTTAGGGCTTCGTCTCGCTTGTTATGGTAGGTCTTCGCCTCATGCCTTGTCCGACTCCCATTGTTTGCTGTTGTTAACTATGATCCTACTGCTCTGTGATCTTCTTTCTTAATTTCAATATTCTTTGCACAAAACTCTTTCAAAAGAGTATCTTTCAGTTATTCTATTTAAGTTTGAAAATAGTTTTATTAATGGAAATTATTTATATATTTTTATTATATTTTACTTTCAATAATTTAAAGATATTGGGGAATACGCTTTGATAATTTTTTGTGAAGATTGGTTGCCCTTCATGAAAATTTTCATCAATAATGATTAGCAATGTATTGCATTAAAATATGTTCCATTAGATATGTTTTTTATCTTTTTTATTTAGTAATTAATAGCATCAATATTCATATATGTATATATTAGAAAGGAGACCTATTTAGCAAGCTAAATGATTGTTGAGTCCTAAAAGAATGCTATTAGGTAATAGAAATCTTTATCATAGATAGACTATAATGCCATAATATTATTGCAAATATTGTGAAAATTTGATATGTAATAGACAAAGTTTTTTGAGGTATTCTTGCTATGATTTTTGTCAAACATTTCAAAATATCTCAAAAAATATCCAACCAATTATTATATCACTTGGACTTCAACTAATTACAGAATTAGTTGAAATTAATAGTCACTATTAATTAATTAAAATTCAGCCAATCAAAGAATTATGAGGACAAACACCATATATATATATATATATATATATATTATATTAAAATTTAATTAAGATATTATTATAAATATTTATTATACTTTGAAGAATGTATAATTTTTATATTTATTTTTTATTGAAGAATTTAGAAATGAATATTTTTTTGATATTAGTAAAATAAATTTGACAAAAATATATTTATATCTATATATATAAGCATTAGAAAAGAAAAGAAAAATAAATAAATAAAAATTTATAATTATTTATAATAAGATTTTTATATTAAGTGTAATGATAAATAAATTTATATTTGTGTATATATACATATAGTAGTATTGAGGCCTTTTATTTTTATTTGAGAAATAACATATTAAAACAAATAATTGAGGTATAATGAAAAAATAATATAATCTTTTTAAATGTATTATTAGATAGATACATGTTTAAATAAAGCAAAAATAACAATATGGTTGTTACTATTCAAATTTAGATTTAAAATTGATTGTCATGGATTGTCATGAAATTTCTAAAAACTATGCCAAAAAATATTTTTAAAATCTGTAAAATATTCTTTATATCAATCTAAAGAATTATCATGGACATAAAATTCACTCTATTAATTACCTAGTTAATATAGATCAATAGAAGTAGGTAAAATAAGTTGATTTGATAATATTTGATAAATAAGCTTCTTAGAAGCTTCATAGATGTGGAATCACTTTTATAAATGTCTATAGGTGATTGGTAGGTTAGAAACCTAGTCAACAAGCTAGCCACGTGTTGCACATGTTGGTAGCTTGCGGAACAAGCGAAGTACGTGGCGCACATGTGAAAAACTTGTCTTGCAAGTTTGACACGTTGTCATATGGCATGAACTTCTATCTGAGAATACACTGGATACCTAGCTATGAAGAGTTTATTTGAAATTTGATAGCAAAAATCCAACAAGTGATTTTTCTTTACGAAACAGGACAAATAATACAACAATCTTAAAAAAGAGAAGTTATATATATAAACCCTCTTGTATTCAAGTAGGTTTGTACAAAAAAGATTCAAATTTCCACAAAAACCCTTCAAAACTTTATTCACCCGCAAGGACTTATTTCTTGCTAAACTTTAGAGTCAAATAACTCTTGATCCAACCATTTAGTTTCTATAAAATTTACTTCAAAGTGTAGAAAATATTCTTAAGTTTCACTACAAGAAAAAATCGACCATAAATTCGTTTCCAATCGTCAAATATCTCAAAACTCCTAATAGGTGCTTAAAACCCTAGCTCAAAGACACCCGAGTACTATTTTCCTTCTATCTTACAAATCCAAAATCCTAATGCCACAAATTTTTTGCACATAGTCTTGTGATATAAACATATACACTCTTAAAAATTTTGAGCCAAAAATCTTTTAAATTGTCTAAGATATAGCTCAAAATGTAACCACTAGTTTAGCAGGGTCACTTATTGCCCTTAGCTTATAAGTACTGACTTCAACTTCCAATATCTCCTTCATCCTAGCTTAGATTTTATCAAGCTATATATAGAAAGTGTAGCCAAAAACGTTTTCTTTCCAACTCCAGTCACTGATCCTTGATTGCTATCTATATGCGTGATTTATATCCAAAAGAGTGACAGTAGGTCCAAAATCAACACCTTAACTTTGAGTGCCTATAACGTCTTCATAAAAAGTGCAAATCACACAAAATTTGCACCTAAACCAGATCCAAAAACCTAAATCTTATGACCATAGCCTCCAATGTTCAAATCCTCTCGAAAGACAAATCCAAATCCCTAATAAGGCCTCAGGCAGCCTCCTTAAAGCCCATCGGGCATGATTTATGGCCAATTTGAATAGAGATTTCTATTATCCACCTCTATCCATCTACATGGATGGCCAAACTACCCTTTTTACACTAAAAATCCTTTTCTAACCCTTCTTTTTATAAGATTCACATAATATGTGTTCTAAACATCAAATTAAAGAAATAAATAAGATCTTAAGGATCACCAATGTCTAACATAGGTGACTTAAGATATATACAAGTTACTATCAATATAAAATTAACTTCAAAAGTCACTACTAAAAAAAAAAAGGTTGTATAAATCTTAATAATAATTCTTTTAATAGATACCTTCTAAATTAGTAACTTAATTATATCCTATAATTAATAAAAGTCTATTATTATAGCTTTCACTTAATTATATAATAAATTATACATTAAATATACATATACAATTTTTTCACATGATAGTCAAACCACAATATGAGAACATATCTTGCAAATTAGACACGTGTAGGAGGTCCTATAGAATACCGCCACGTAGCTCTTAGATAGATAATATAAATAGGGACAAGAGTGAAGCCTTCTTCACTCTTGCCAATTCTTTTTTTGCTTCTAATCTAATTTAAGAGTCTCATGTACTTTCTAATCTTTGGCAATAGCCATTCTAATTTCTTCTTGAATATACATACTTCTTTATTTCTATCTTGTTATTTTCTTTTGACATAGTTTTTTACTAACTTGCGCATCTGTTTTAGTTCATGTCATTGACAGATTGATAAGAGTGAAGTTACAATATCAAAGCCTTGTCTCTTCTTGATTAAGAGTGGATTATCCATTTTTCTTGATAAGACATAAACATATTAGAAGTTGTGGATTATCCACTTCTAAATTGATATTATTTCTAGAATTTTTATTTTTATTTTTTAGTGTTTTATTTTATAGTGAGAATAGATATTTTTCTATTGTGATATCATAGCAGAGCTTGTTGAAATGAAGAGTACAATGGCACAAATGTAAGGACAAATGATAAAATTAATTCTCGCAATGCATCAACTCAATATACCACCATAAAGAGCAACAAGATTAGCAAGAAGTGAAGATATAGATACGATTCGAGCTGCTTCAAGTCATACCACTTCACCTACGATTGAACATCATTCAAGCATCAAAGAACCAAAGATTATTTTATTGAAGAAGTTTGATGGCACCAGATCTAAGTTTTGAAGATTCATCAATCAAGTACAACTGGTGATTGAACTTCAACGCCAAAGTTATCCAACCTAGGAAAAATTAGAACCTCAATATCTGCTGATTAGATTGTTGATCTTACTTAAAACTTTGTACATCTTTCAACCTCTTAGTCAACAATAAGCACAACAAATTTGAAGGAAATCAAACTTACCAAATGGAAGAAAAACCCTAAAAACTTGTCAGGTGTTGGCCGGCCTCCATCTCCAACCTTGATGTTGACTTTCTAGTATTGATTTCTCCCTTCTTCACCATTGAATCAATTTCAAATCACTTATGTATATAGAAAAACAAGCCTACTACCCATGCACACAAAGTTTACTCTAATCCAATTAGTAGATTGCTCAAGATCTCAAAAACCCTAATTGACCCTCAAAATTTAATTTTCGAGACCTTGATTCACTTAAATCTCAATTACGTACAATATAACTATTAGATTCAATTCAAATTTATAGCACACATTAATAATAATAATATCCAAAAATACACAAATTTTTTGCCATGGATCTATTACAAAACTTTTGGAATTGCTTAAAACATCAACCCTATTTTATTTCACAAAATTCCAAGTTGCCCAAAACAACCTTGACTTTGCAAAGTTATTACAAAATAATTTCTATTTTAAATCACTCAAAATTAACTTATATAAAAAATCTCTCAAGTCTACTCTTTAATTCCAATCTTCGATCTGCAAAAAACTTCTTGATTTGCCGTAGGCACACGATTTTATGCCTCAGGGTCAGATTTCGACCCTGGCTCATAATCGGTCCTCTTTGGGTATCTATTTTGAGATTTTTGTGGTAAATTTTTTTGAAACATCTTCTTAACTCCTTCTTATATATGCCTACATTATTTTATTTTCTAATCTATTTTGTTTTGCCTTACTTATGGCCCTACAAAGTAAATAGAAGCTCATTTGTAAAAAAGGGAGCATTAACACTTATTAGTTTTATTCCCTTTTTATTATCATCTATTTTTTAAAGATAATTTGCTACAATATTTTGAACTAAGATCTTCTATAATATACAATTTCCACACTCTTTTATCTAATAGTCTCATTACATCACAACAATGCTTTGTAATTTTGACAATTAGCAATTGACATCAAGTGGGATGATGTTGCCCTTATTAGCCAATTCTCTATGGATTACAATATGAAGTAAAAAATTTGATGCTCAATTTATCTGATCCTCAAATATTAAGTCAAGCAATTGATTATATTATAAAGTGTGACAATCGGCTTTTTGAATTTCGATCAGAGAACCGTACAAGAGAGCTTTAACGTTACTACAATACAATGGCAACCTCAATGTCTTCTCAATATGTATATTCAGAAGTAGAAGACATGCAAATCAATGCGGTACATTTCAAACCTCTTATAGAACAAGAAAAGATTCATCGTCGTCAAAAATGATTATATTTATATTGTGGAGAACCTAAGCACACTACTCAATATTGTCCGAAGAAATGATGCAAGTATAAGATGAGGAATACGGCTGTCAAAAAAGATAATATGTCAAAAAATAAGTTTATCCAACTACAATAGGAATCGTACAATTCGAATCTTGTACAACTCCTAGTAAAGGTCCTATCTTCTCCTCAGAACCCTCTCCTCAGAATCCTCTCCTTGTTTTATAATAGATATCTATCTGAGACCTAAAAATCACAAAGCCTCTGCCTTATTAGATTCAGGAGCTTCATTATATTTTTTAGATAAAAAATTTGATAAAAATTGTAGAATAACTTCAGCACAAAAAACTAAATCTATGGAAGTCATAGATGGTCGCTTGTTATCTTTTGGAAATGTTAGTCATGAAATCTTTCCTATAAATGTAACAATAGATGGTCATAATAGTTGTATGGTCTTTAATTTAATTAAATCTTCTTCTAATCCAATTATTTTAGGTTTATCTTCGCTAAAAAAATATAACCCTCAAACAGATTGGATTTATCATAGACTTGACTTTTTTCAAAGCATTAATAAGAGTTTCATAAATCAAATAACAATCCATAAGCTTAGTATAATAAAACCCGTACTTATAGGCACAAAAGCTTTTATAAATGAAACAAAAGAAGGATCATCTTTTGTTATTTATGCTACACCCATTTCTGATGGTGGAAGGACTTCAATTGGCATTCCAAGCCAATATCAAGATTATCAAGATATTTTTGAAAAGAAGAATACAGACATTCTTTCGAAACATCGTCCATATGATTGCTCAATTGATATCAAAGAAAGAACTCAGCCTCCATTTGGACCAATCTATAGTCTATCCCAGAATAAATTGCCTGAGTTGAAGAAATATATTGATAAAAACTTGGTCAAGAATTTCATACGCCATTCAAAATCCCCAATAAGAGCTCCTATCTTATTTGTAAAGAAGAAAGATTGGTCACTACGGATGTGTATAGATTATCAAGGGCTCAACAAGATTACCATAAAAAATATGTACCCTCTACCTTTGATATCTAGACTTCTTAATCAGTTGAATCAAGCGAAGATCTATACAAAAATAGATGTAAGAGGAGCATACAACCTAGTACGCATTAAAGAAGGTGATGAATGGAAGAGTGCATTTTGAATAAGGTATGGACATTTTGAATATAATATCATGTCTTTTAGACTTACAAATGCACCAGCTGCTTTTTAGCATCTTATGAATGACATTTTTTATGAGTTTCTTGATAACTTTGTTGTCTATTATTTATATGATATTTTAATCTATTCTAAGAACACAAAAAAATATTAACTTCATGTTCATCGTGTGTTACAAAAACTTAGAGATACATGGTTATATGCCAAGATGGAAAAGTGTGTATTTCACATTACTCAAGTTGATATTTTAGGATACATCATTTCAAATGATGGTCTCAAAATGGATCCTAAGAAAGTCCAAACAGTCATAGATTGGAAGATTCCAAAAACAATAAGAGATGTGCAATGTTTTTTGGAATTTGCCAATTATTATCGAATTTTCATCAAGAATTTTTTTCAAGTTACAGCTCCACTTACACGCTTAACTTGTAAGGACAAACTCAAATAGAATAAAGAAGCAAAAGTATCATTCAAGGCTTTGAAGATAGCTTTTACTTCTACACTAATCTTATATTGTGTTGACTTTTTTAAGGTATTTTTTATAGAAACAGATGCCTCAGACTTTGTTTTGGAGGTAATATTGTCACAAATGAGAAATGATGAAAAATTCTACCCAGTAGCTTTCTATTCTAGAAAATTTTTAATAGCAGAGATCAATTACAAAATCCATGATAAAGAACTTCTTGTAATTGTGGATTCTTTTAAAGAATGGCGTCACTATTTAGAAGGCACTTTTAGTCTAGCCATCGTGTATACGGATCACAAGAACCTCGAATATTTCATATCCGCACACATATTGAATCGTTGCTAGGCATGTTGAAGCATGTCTTTGTCAAGATTCGAATTTATTATTATCTATCGGCCAAGAAAAAAACAAGGTTTGTTTGATGTCTTTTCTAGACATTCTTATCTTATACCAAAAGAAGGAGATTTATCTTTTGATCAACAAAGAACAATCGTCTTGAAGTTGAAGCAATTTCATCTTTGAGCAATGAAATCAACATTAATTTTTGATTCTACTTTTGTCAAGCAAATCCAATCCAATATGTCTTCAGATCCTCTTGTCCATGAAATTAAAAATAATTCATCTAAATCTCATGATACTTCCAAGTTTGAATTCAAGAATAATTTGCTCTATTTCAAAGGATGACTACATATTCTAGAAGGCGCAGTATGATTACATGCTCTAGAAGCTTGTCACAACCTCCCTACAGCAGGACATTTTAGATATAATAAGACTTTGAAGCTAATATCGAGAGATTTTTTGTGGCCTCAAATATGGAAGGCTATTAAAAAATTTGTATAGTTGTGTGACGTTTATTCAAGATCAAAAACTCCTCGTCACCGACCTTACAGACTTTTCCAACTATTATCTATACCAAAACAACCTTGGTCTTTTGTTCCTATAAATTTTATTATGGATCTTCCAAAGTCAAGTTCATATGGCTCTATATTCGTGATTGTAGATCATTTTATTAAGATGGCACATTTTATACCATTTATAAAATCTATTGCAGGTGAAAAAAATAACTAAATTCTTCTTTGATAATATCTATCACTATCATGGATTATCAAGAGATATTATATCAAACAGAGGAATACAATTTATATCAAGGTTTTAGAGGACTCTTTTTAAAATATTGAAGGTGGATATAAAATTATCTTCAATCTTCCACCCTCAAACTGATGGACAAACGAAACAAGTAAATGAAGTTTTGGAGCAATATTTGAGATGTACTATCAACTACCATCAAGATAACTAAACAACTCTTTTGCCATTGGCAGAGTTTTCTTATAATAATTTGGTACATTCTTCTATTCAACAAACTCTATTCTTTGCAAATTATGATTATCATCCACAACTTGATACTTTTGATTTTTCAAAAGCTCATAATTCTACGATGAAAGATTTGGTGAATTGTTTGTCAAAGCTACATGTAATAATGAAGGCACAACTAAAGAAAGCTCAAAAATGACAAAGAATCAATACAGGTGTCTATTGCAAAGAATAACCTCAATTTCACATGGACGATAAGGTATGGTTACTTCGTTGTAATATTAAGACTATCCGTCCTTACGAGAAGCTGGATTATTGTAGGTTTGAACCTTTTTCGATTTGTGAACAAATCAATCCAATTGCTTATTGATTATGTCTATCAAAATCTATGAAAATCCATCCTGTATTCCACGCGTCACTATTCAAGCCATACAAGACAATGGATATATAAGGAAGAAGACAAATGCCACCACCTTCTATAGAAATAGACAACAATGAAGAATTTGAGATTGAAGAGATTTTAGATTTAAAGCGACGTCGAAATCAATTGAAATATCTTGTGCATTGACACAGATATGATATTAGTGATTGCATATGGCACCCATCTAAGAATCTAGCAAATGCATCAACAAAAGTCAATGCATTTCATCGACGGCATCCGTCAAAATCAAAATAAAGAATCAAAAAAATCTTTGCTATAAAATAAAACAGGTTCTATAGAGGTTTCATCCTACCTTGTATCATTATTATTATTTTCTTGGGTTTGTTTGTGCTAAAGAGATGGAGGATCAACAACCATCAAATTTAGCTCAAGAGCCATCGTTTGTTGATTTACAAGTGTCGTGATATAACATGACTACTAGGTGAAAGAGTGTGGAAATAGTATATTATAGAAGATCTTAGTTCAAAATATTGTAACAAATTATCTTAGAAAAAATAGATAATAGTAAAAAGGGAGTAAAACTAATGGGTTTTAATGTTGCCCTTTTTACAAATAAGCTTCTATTTACTTTGTAGGGCCATAAGTAAGGCAAAACAAAGTAGATTGGGAAATAAAATAATATAGGCATATATAAGAGAGAGTTAAGAAGAAATTTCAGAAAAACTTACCACAAAAATCTTGAAATAGATACCCGGAAAGGACCGGTTATGAGCTGGGGTCGAAATCAGACCCCAAGGCACAAAACTACGTGCCTACGGCAGATCCGAGGAGCTTTTGTAGATCAAAGATTGGGATTAGAGAGTGGACTTGAAGGATTTTGTATAAGAGTTAGTTTTGAGGGATTTGGAGAAAAAAAGACTTTGTAATAGCTTTGCAAAGTCAAGGTTGTTTTTGGCAACTTGGGATTTTGTGAAATAAAATAGGATTGATGTTTTAGACAATTTCAGAATTTTTGTAGCAGATCTATGGCTAAAAATTTGTGGGTTTTTGGATATTTTTGTTGTTAATGTGTGCTGTGAATTTGAGCTGAATCTAACAGTTTAGTTGTACGTAATTGAGGTTTAAGTGGGTCAAGGTCTCAAAAATTAAGTTTTGAAGGTCAGTTAGGATTTTTGAGATTTTGAGCAATCTGCCAATTGGATTGGAATAATTTTTGTTTGTGTGGATAATAGACTTATTTTTCTATACACATGAGTGATTTGAGACTAATTAAATAATGAAACGGGGAGAAATCAGCACTAGAAGATCAACATCAAGATTGGAGAAGGAGGCCGACCAACACCTGAGAAGTTTTTGGGATTTTTCCTCCATTTGCCAGGTGCCCGAAGCATTCTCGAGCAAAATTGCACATATTACGACTCCGGATGAGACATTACGACTATCACAACCTTCAAGATGATGGAATAGAGATGAAGACCCTCAAGAATGACATGTCCTTCCTCGGATTGATGGCAAAATACAACGTGTTTGATATCACGGCCTTGGAAGAGACTCCCAATGCTTGGTGAAACTTTTAGAGGTAGGAACTATTCTTCATGGTGTTCTTAATCTTTTCTTTGAAGGGAGTTATGAAGGCCTCAACAATGATCAAATAATAGGGTGGTCTTCTCGCCTTGGTATGGGACATTATCGATGGTTGAAAGGACCTATCAACTACCTTCAAAAGGAATAAAGATCAAAATATGTAACAAGCACAATTCGACATTTCTTAGACTTCCTCAACATGTAATCACCGCTCCTCGTGGAACTCGTCTCTAGAAGGGAATAATATCACGGACATAAAATTTATTCCAATAATTATCTAATTAATATAGATCAATAGAAGTAGGTAAAATAAGTTGATTTAATAATATCTGATAGAAAAGCTTCCTAGAAGCTTCATAGACGCGGAATCACCTAGAAGCTTCATAGACGCCTAAAAGTGATTGATAGGTTAGAAACTTGGTCAATAAGCTAGCTATGTGTCGCACATGTTGGTAGCTTATGGAACAAGATATCCGTGTGTTGCACATGTTGATAGCTTGCGAAACAAGCCAAATATATGGCGCACATGTGAGAAACTTGTCTTGCAAGTTTCACACGTGTCTTGCAAATTTGACATGTGTCTTATAAATTAGACATGTGTAAAAGGTCCTATAGAATACTGCCACATAGCTCTTAGATAGATAGTATAAATAAAGACAAGAGTGAAGCCTTCTTCACTCTTGTCAATTTCTTTCTTGTTTCTAGTCTAGATCAAGAGTCTCTTATATTTTCTAGTCTTTGGCAATAGCCATTCCAGTTTCTTCTTGATTATACATACTTCTGTATTTTTATCTTGTTCTTTTGACATAGTTTTTTACTAACTTGCGCATCTGTTTTAGTTCATATCCTTGACAATAATGTATAAAAGAAAGACATTGACTTTGTTACATAACAAACAAAGTAAAAAAGATACTAAGATAATTTGATTCAAAGAAGTAACACAATACATCCATCAAATCATTTCATACAAAAACTAAAGATAAAAATAAAAAGTAACAACAAAATTAGAGCAATTTGTTTTTTTTTTGAGGTATCATTGATGAGCTATTTGATATTTTTGAGGCTTTTCAAGAAAATAAAAAATTCGTTATCTTGTCCAAAATATTGTCCATGATCTCACCACCTTTTGCTCATGACCACTTCCAAAATTACAAATCACCTACATCCTATAATATAAAAATTCCTTCCAATATTCACCTTGGCAATGGAACTAAGCAATATTATCAACCTTTTTAGCTCAATATCTTCTCCTCACCTCTATTAACATTCCTCATGTGTATAATTCCAATAACATAGCAAGAAATCAACTTTGCAAAGAAACAAAACCCACAATGCTCTCTGACATGAAAAACAAGCAATGATTTATATACGGAACAGGTGAACCAACTTGGATTTTAGAATTTGGTTTTTCTTGCTTTACATCTCTTAGCTTCTTTGTACCTTTATAGCAAATCAAGGACCACCTAACAAAGACCATTAATAGAAAATTCATAGTTTAAAATGAATGGATGGATTCATGAATAGAAAGATGGCATTTTAGATGGATGTACAAAAAAAAAAATACTATTGTCTTTAATATGTATATACACACACATGCACACACATCTTACTTTTATTTTTATTGTAGAAATAAAACTTCATGTTTTATAAATAAACATATACAAAGACTTCATACCATGTTAATCAGAAATAATAAAACAACACACAAGAAAGGCTGGAAAAGCAAAAAGGATAGGATGATTTAATATGTTCATTTTAGGTGACGCACCACCAATCATGAAACAAGGTTTGATCATTATTGCCTTCCAGAAAAAATCCCAAATCCAAGAGATAATCCCGATTGAAAACAGGTGAGATTCTAGGAAAATAACGACATAAGGATTCTTCGTTAATTGAATCACGTTATTCGGACGACGTAGGAAAGTAAGTAGATCTTCATTAACCTAGCATGCTATAACGGAAAATTGTAAGCAAGTAACTTGATCGATAGTGACAGATAGCTTCGAATGAATTGATGCAAGAGTATCAAAGGCACACTTAAGACACAAGTCCGTTAACAAATTCATTAGATTGTATCACCCCGAAAAACATGTCTATTTTATGTGCATTAACACCGACCAACCTAAGCAGTGGCAGAAGTGGTGCCACTTCGAATGCGCCCTTGATCCTTCCTGCGCGTTTTGGATTCAGAAACCTCTACCGCTTTCGCAACCGGAGCCTCCTTCTCAGTAAGAATGAGCTCAATGTGGCAGGGAGAGGACATGTAAGCTGCACATCCGCATCAGAAGCAAGCTATCAGTTATAGTACCACCAGGAATTCACACTGAAAAAAAAACTATGAAATTATAAAAATAACCCGGAGTTGCACGGTCCAAGTGCTTCATTATTCAGATTAAAATCTAATCACGAAATAGATAAAACTCGGCACTCCTGCCGTCACCCAGAACTGATAGAAAATATAACTGAAAACTTCGAAAAAGAAGAAAAAAGAACCCACAACTCCGAGAAGGCCGACTTACGGTTGATACGCCCGTGAGCACGGTAAGTACGCCTACGCTGCTTCTGCGCCTGGTTGACTTGAATGTGGGATACAACAAGAGTGTCCACATCGAGACCCTTCACCTATTATCAAAATGGAACTTAATTAATGTCAATTTGGAGATGACCCCGTGATCATTCAAACGACCTCAACTGACATGTTCATGTAAAAACCAATCACATGAATTTCGGACTAACCTCTGCATTGCTCTCTGCATTCTTTAATAACCCTAGCAAGAATGTCGCTGACTTCACTGGCCAGCGTCCCTGTCCATTGGAGTGGCGTGCCTTGGCCTGAGCAGTACGTCCAACACCACCACAAAACCTACGGAAGGGAACAGCTTGCTTGTGAGCGCACACGTCCTCAAGATATCTCTTCGCCTTGGCCAACTCCATGTGCTTGATGGCTTGCGCTGCCTCTCTAGTGTTCTGTTTCAAAGACAAAATCCCATTAACCCTCTCCTTTCACAAAGTGGCATCATGCACCAAGTTTCCATTTAGCATTCAAACACCTATGGTAGCTTTTAACCATTAGAAATCCGTGAGAAGGTTGCAAAATTGAAATCGGAATCCCACCTTGAAGTGCACACGCAAATCCGATCCCCTGGCCTTACAGGCTGAAATAACAAAATCAGTTCAACGTGAAAGTGAAAGTTAGGTAGGTTGAAGAGGATAAATAAATAAATAAATAAATAAAGCCGGCACTTCAACATAAAACCAAACGACAAACATTAAGCAAAGAAATCCCAAAATACCAGTAAACCAAGAAGGGTGCCATACCCTTGGTCGAATTATCCGGGTCCCTCGCGTACTTCACCTGCAACCAATGACACCACATGAAAGCATCCCTCAGCCATGAGACAAAATCCTAAAACCTCAAAACGACCACTAATCTCGCTTCCCGGCTTAGATTACTACAGTAGGGTAGCAGACACTAAACCGTTATACCCTCAACTGAAATAATCCGTGTCACAGCCTGCCCCATCAAAACAAGGCCGCCAGGACAAGGTCCAGAGAAGCCTACACATCAAATATGGCAGCAAAAACAAAACACGCGAAAACTAAGACATACCATGACGAAATGCGAGTGTTGGAGCGAGTCGGAGTGTGAAGACGAGGCAGAAGGCGTACTTGAGCTCGGCCTACATACCCCACCTCGAGTCCGCTTCCGATTTAGGGCTTACGATACAATGTATGTGTGGTGAAGATCGCTAATTCTAGGACTCTGCTGTTCCTTCACACCGCAGGTGCTCATGAACCCGACTCAGCGACAAATATAACCTCAACTCCAGAGTTTTGGTTTAGTTACTACCTTTCTTTTCAGGCGCTGGAGGTAAAAGGGGAAATTATTTTACAAAGCGATTATCAGAAAGTTCGGAACTGGGTTCCTCGTGTTTTTTTTTTCTTCATAATTCTGTGTGGTATTTATTCGCATCTTAGTTTCACAGGCTTCAACATTAAGAAGACAAATGCTTCAAAGAGATAATTACGATAAACTTTGGTATTCAATACCAACGCGATCTGTGGCATAGTTCTAAATGGAACACAAAATAAAAATAGATAGTTTAACGTTTTTGTGTAACTGTTTTCTTTCTAGCTTCGAAGAGTGTTTGCGTCAACCAGAATAATTAAATCAGTAAACGGATAGATACGAGATTCAACTCGTGTAATAATATGTTTACAAACCCGTAATCAAGATTTTGGACATTCTTTATTGATTTTGTTGTTGCATCACTGTTCCTCTTAAAAGCAAACAGATTCAAGCCGTATATCAACATGTTGATATACTTTACACGTTTTTTTTTCTCTCACAGCATTTGATTTAGTTTTATAAACATTCGAGGATTTTTCTAAAATAAATTTACATGAACAAAACATATCTCTGTTGAAAGCGAGTTATTGAAGATGAAGTAAAACCATACATTCTTCTCCACACAGCGACAAGCTTGCCAAAATTCAACGCTTTGACGAAGAGTTTTTCGGAAGAGCACAAATTTTTTTTCACTTAGGAATGATAAATTTTCATAAACTTGATGACAGAAAAATTGCCGACTTTCCAAGCCAGTTCGCCGGAGCAACAACACAGACGCACAGATCATCAACCATCTCCGAAGCCCACAAGGTTCATCGAAACGAAGAGGAATTCATCTCTTGATTACAGAAAGGAACTACATGATGGCAGAGATGTTGGGCAGTAATAAATTATTTGACTCTCCAATTCTGAGATGGACTGGTATGCTTTTCGACTACTGGGCAGATTGATGTTATAAAAGCGGCAGACAAACAGCGCTGCTCAGCTATTTATGATACACACCCTTTAATCGTTGCGTCGCACAGGCAGTGCAGGAAACTCAATCAAAGTCGGATTGTTCGACGTCGGCTCAGAAAATTAGTTAAATGCTTGCATCTCGTAAACTGCGCGCAAAGAAGTTGCACCATTCGCTTCATCAGAATTAGCACCCATAGCTTTGTGGGATGATCGAGAGAGCGTCAATCTTTCTCTTTCAACACTGTAATCCAAACCTTTTGCAAACGCCTGCAATCGCATGCAACAAGTGCATAGATTATGGGAAATTAGTTCCCTCCCAGGTCTGGCCGAACCTCCAACCGCTTCCTACTGCGTTCCGAGTAATGAGAACGCGGCCATCGCTAGTGGTAATCATGAAAGACAGTGCTCCGGGCAGCCTCGCTCGGACCGTCCACAGCGAGCCCCAGTTACGATACATGGAGATCCACCCCGAGTGTGGTGATTTTATCCTCACGGATCTCACGTCTCCCGCGCCGCCAACGTTATGAATGAGTATCGTCAGGAACCAGGGGTTACCTCCCATGGTGAACCGGATCCCACCTCGTTTCTCACAACGCACTTTGATGTACCAAACGGGGGCGACGCCACCTTCTCGCCTTGCGAGACTCAGGAAGGCAGGCATTGGCAAGTCGAAGTGTTGAAGAGGGGGATTGCACCATCCGCCACTGGATCGCGGTGGGCAGAGGTTCGTGGCGGTGATTGTGATGGTTCGAGAGTAGCTCCAGCACCAGTTCTTCACGGTGCGTGTAACCCTAATGGGTGCGCACCTGATCTGGTAACATGCACCGCACGAGCTCCCACCCTGAAACAAAGACGAGCTCAACGCCGCAGTCATGAAGCCATATCCCAGCGAGTAAGTGTTTTGGTACCCGCAGGCACCTCCTTCCGTTCCACCGCCGTTGAGAGAGCCATAGTAAGTTATGTGAGCATCTCTCCATCCATACGGGGCCCCGAGCACCTCCGGCAGTCCCACAGGCGCCACAATAAGCACAATCGCGAGCAGATTCATACTGGATGTCGAGCCCATCGTCGTGATGGTGTTGCGCAAATCACAAATTGTCTCTGAAACGCAAAAGAATATTCTTACTGTCAAGTGACTCTCCACTCCATATAGGCCTGTCGCATCATACAATACTCGATGCGCACGCACAAGTTGGCGGAGTAGGAGGCGCAATACCAGAAGAAGACTTCGCATCGATGCACCGATCAAGGATAGTAAGAGATGATCTCTCACGAACAATTAACTCACCTTCAATTCAGCTACGTCGAAGACCCACGAAGCCAGAGGTGTACTGAGAAAATTTTGGTGCGATTGATGATACGCAGCCATGTTTTCAGTAACCGATGCCTTAATCTCAACAGGTTTACTAAATCGACTAAAGCTTTAGCTTTAAATAGCAGGTCTGCCGAAGTCGAGAATCTGCTCGAACTGGCCCAGAAATTGGGCTGTATTTTTTCAGTGAAGAACCAATGTAATTCTACTGATGATGTGATTCTCTGAAAGTGTTACTTGTGCCGTCGTGAACTCCATTGTGTGTCAATTAGGGTGCCATCCAATGAGGGAAGGCCAGAGAAATACCCCCACAGCTTTAACCCAGGTAAAAGTTTTCTTCAGTCACTGCAAGGATCTGGGATCTTCATTATGACATCTTAAGTATAATATATCCTCAAACAAATTCAAGTTCACTACGTCTGATTAAAATGTGCACATTTGTATCTCCAAGTATATGCAAAAGGAACAGCATCTTTCATTCACGAACATGAAGAAAACAATTTCAACTCTCATTTACCTTGCCACTTTTTACAATGAAAACCTAATTTGTGGGCATTGGTAATGTCCTTGAAACACTATTCTCGTCACAATCGGTTCACTTTGTAAGATCCGAGGAAGTCGGTGGAGTACAACGATGTAAGACCCACTTATATTTTAGCCCACCCTTCACTCCAAAGTTCAGACAGAAGGGAAATAGATAATGAAACTACACAAATCTGTTGCAAAATGAAACAGAGTGCAGACTGATCATATATCTAGATCCATGCGGACCGATTGGTTTTTAGGAAACTCAAATCTGTTGAAACTACCAGAGTTTAGCTTCACCGCAATAAGATTACACTGCATGAATTTTGTAGCGACGTTCAAATCGTTCAATCAAACAAATCAACCTAAAGACATTTAGAGGTTGCAAATCTGTAAGTCTTTGTGGTTTGTGCTGTTTACAGAGTGAAATGTACCTCTGTATTTCATCCAAACAAGACTCCACAAGTAGATTAAGGAAAGAAACATAACAGAACAAAAAATCCAGTGAAAGAAAATGCTGTAGACCTCGAGTATGCAGGCAGCCTGAGTATGGAAGCTGTGCCCAAGTTCTAAGTTCAAGGACTATTCCAAGACCGACCAGTAAGAACCCATACTTTCAGAAGAACAATTACTTAGCAATGTTAGTCATTCAGAGCGGCGAAACAAATCCTGCACAATTCGGAAGTCGTCTATGAAATCTTCCGAACCACCGGAAATTATGTATTCCAAAAAATGACGTTACATCTTTAAAACTGATGAAACAATACGTTGTTAAAAAGACGGTTGTCCCGAAATAAACCCTGGGATGCGCATTTATAATTTGAACAAAGCATAATATCCGAAACCTGTTTATGATGTTATCGTGTGTATATGTTTATATGTATGCATGCATGCATGCAGCTGAATAGCTTGCAACTGTAGCTTAATATCTACATAGTCCTGTATACAAACGTCTTCAGAAGGTTGTGGACAAAATTCAGCACAAACGAGGCAAGAAATAGGGGTGACAGGACTATCACAGGTGTAAGCCGCTGCGTAACATAACACCCTGACACAAATTACCACAAAATGGCCAATGTGAGAGAGAATTCAATCAATAAGTAACATAACTTAGCTAGGTCCTTCACCTGCAACTGCGGATAAGTCTGTACTTGAAGCCTCGGCTAGAGGCTGTGCTTGCAAGCTCGCAGCAAACTCAACAACATAATCCGCCATCTGCCGATCAAACGCTGGCCCTTCCATTTCAAAGTGGCCCGCCCCCGGCACTAATCGTGTTTCATTCCTCCCAACTGCAGTCTTAAGCTTGGCTTCCAGCTGTTTAACTGATGTGAAGCCGTCGTTTGTTCCCATAACAAAAAGCTTAGGCTTTTCAGAAGCCAAGATTGGTTTGTTGTGTCTGCCGAACAGGACGGAGGCTAACATTCCAAAAGGATAACCCAAAGCTACATAGCCTACAACCTCCTTCACCTCATCAATTGCAGATCCTGCAATGGGTGCCCCTGCATTTCACGACACAAAAATAAGGCTTCACGAAAACTTCAACCCATTTTTAGTTTTAAAAATCTGCAACAGGTTGACGTAAAAAAATAAAAATAAAAATAAAAAAACGTAGATATCCTAAATCTCTATTCGAAATTCCCTACCACTTGATTGAAGATCAGTCCAGCACAAATACAAAGAAAAACGAAATGAGCTGCACCGAAGTATTGAAGACGAATGCGGATTTTTTTGGGGGAAAAGGGATATAAGAGAAGGGAGGTCCATGGTACCAGCGGAGTTGCCGATCAGGATGATGGAACGGGCATCGAGATTCTCTGTAGCCCATTTGCAAACAGCCACCACATCTAGCACCTCGGCATAGCCCGTGAGCGAGGGCCTTCCAGTGGACCTTCCGGCTCCGCGCATATCAAATGTGACGGCCGTGAAGCCACGACCAGCGAGCTCGGTGGCCATGCCCTTCAGGAGCGCCTGACATCCTCCTAGCACCGAGTACTGGTGCACCATCACCAGCGTCAAGTCTTGCTTCTTCACATCGAACGGCGGCCTAAATATTCTCAACGACAACGCAACCTCGTTGGCCTCCACCATCACAAACTCCATTTTTCACCCTCTCTTGTGCTCAACTCAAGTCGCAGTTCACGCTCCGCACACACCCACCCACCCACCACCTCAAATCAAGTCCGTCCTTCGGAAATTTCACCATAACCACCGCAATCCCATGGCATTCCTCCCCACACTCAAAAACCTCAAAAACCTGATGCTCTTCAACCCAAAACGCACACACACCAACAACCTCTTTGTAAGTTTCAACGTTAAAACTCACGAATCAACAAACTCCAAAATCTACAAAATATTAAAACTCCATGCCGCATGTCAAAAGATTCAAACTCACAAAACACAACAAATATAAAACCACCAGCCGCTGCTAAACACCTCCCTTGAGACAGAAGCAACAGCAACAACACAGACCTTACCTCGAGAGAAAAAGAGCATTCAGAGATCAATCAAGGATAGCTAACCTCGGATACTACATCTGGGACGACAACCCAACTGTGGCTACCGAATTATTTGTATTTATTTTATTTTATTTTGTTTGTGTGTGTGTTCAGTGGAGATGAGACGATGCCTGACTGGCCTCAATAATGGCGCCTACAGACAACCATGATGAGCAATGGTGAGGACATTGTGAGACATGGGTTTTGCTCCACCACTAATCTGCTTTTGCATCGCCGTTGTTGCTTCATCGATTCCGGTGCTTGCTCGGTTCCGTTGGTCGATCAATTTCCGGGAGCTACGATGCCGAAATCAGCAGCCCATCTCCAGCGATGGGGTTCCAAAAATGGCTGCTTTTGAGGACGGAATTGGGTTTCCTTCTTGCCTACGGTGTTAATTGGGAACACACAATTCTGGCATATTTTTAAGGTAATAGTACGTGGATACTCATCTGTTGCATTTCTTAAGTTTGTGTATTTTGTGTTTTGATTTTGGTTGAAAGATGTTTGCAGATTTTACCAAAATGTTTTAGAACATTATGTTTAATACTTTTTGGACCGTTAATTGAACTGGTTTGTTTTTATTTTTTTGTCCATAGAAAGAATTCAGTCTGTTATGTCATGTTTTTCTTATGATAAATTTTCAATGTATTGAAAAAAACAGAAATGCTTTTATTTATTTATTTATTTTTCCATACAAAAGTGTTTTTGGGTAATTGCAAAATTTGTGTTTTCATGGTTGTTATTATATTTATTAGTTTGTTTGTACTAAAGATATACATACATTTTAGATTAAAATAATAAATTTTATATATATATATATATATATATATATATAATGGTTATTGATATTTGTTTCAATGAATAAATTCAAATTGATCCAACAATGCTTCTATTAAGACAATTAAATTATATTATTATGATATGCTTTGAAAAGATGTTGAATAGAAATTTAGATCTTTTATTTAACTAAAAAATGAATCTATAACTGAAAAAAATATATTTTGATTCATTTTTATTTTTGTGTGTATTATTTATTAATAATTATATATTCTTAAATTTTTAATATCATATTAAAGTTTGATATTTGAATAAATTTTATAGCAATGAATTCAAAACTTAACTAAAAACACAAACATTATAATTTATAAATAATTAGAACTTAAAGTTAATTGCAAAAAATACTTATCAATCACTGAAATAGTAATTTTGTATTATATTCAAATATGATTATTAAATTTTAATAAGTGGTTTAATTTTTATGGAATTTGTTTGTAACAGCATTGTATGTACTTCAAACAAATAAACATCAATATTCTAAAAGATTTGGGTTCTATTGTAAAAACTTTTGTCAACTATTTATAAATTAGCTCTAAAGCATTGATTCTTCTAAAAAGCTTAGATATAATGATATCATAAATAATAATAATAATAATATATACTATAATATAATAATCTTTGTGCTTACAGGTTGAGTATTAAATCAATTATTCTATTATACTCTATGCATAATACAATCATTTAAGAAGTTAAACGTTTGAAATAAGATAAAGTATAAACACAAAATTTTTGTAATATTATTTATGCAATAATTTCATGGCAATAAAATGTTCATTTGTATCAATCAAAACAATGTTGAAAACTACATAGCTTTTAAAAACTTAAAAAGACTAGTGAATAATATTACAAAATTTGTCAATTGGTATTTTGACCCACTTGAAGTAATTTAATTTGAAAGTTGAATTAGGTAGTATTAAAATAAGAATCCCTATTTTGGCTCTACCACCTTTAAGAGTGTCCATGAAGTTATGGAGAAATATAATAGGATTACAAAGATAATACATAGTAAAATAGTAATATTAATAAAGATTGTTAGATTTAAAATGTAATAATGTCATTATGGGATCTTAGATATGTATAGAAGTTTTATTCCTAATTCTTAATAAAATAGCAAAGCTAATTAAAAATTATTATTTTAAAAATTTATTAAATAATAAAAGACAACAAATAATTATTTGGACATTGATTATAAAAATATGTGATGTATATAGAATTAGTTGCAAGTAAAAATTGCTAAGATTTTGAAATTAATTACTTATAAATATTATTACTTAAAATTAATGTTTGTTAATTATTAACATCAGTACATAATTTAAGCTCTTAGTAGTAAAAATGACCACCAATTAATTATTTATAAAAAAAAAGTATATATAAAATTTTAAAATAAATTATTTCAAATATTATTTTATAATTAAATTTTCATATAAAATTAGATTATATATATATATATATATATATATATATATATATTAGTTTTAATTCCACTTTATCATTATTTATAAAATATTATAAAATTTGGATTTTTTAAAAATAAAAATAAAAATATATTTTACTAAAAGTATTATAATTAATATTTCGAATATAAATTAAATTTATATCTATTATTTTAAAATTTAATATGATTAAAATAAATATTATTAATTTATTTTAAAATATTTATATAATTACAAAAAAATTCCTTCATAAAATTTAAATATTTTTGTAATATAAATTAATCAAAATTTTAAAATATATTAAGTCTTATTAATTATTTTTTTGAGTTATTATAATCAATTTAATAATTCAAACTCAATAATTCTTTAATATATACTAAATATATCATATATGAATATTTTTTTATGAAATTAAAATTTGAAAAGTCAAAAAATTAAACTTAGACTTTGAAATTAAATAAAAAATAAAAAATAATTAAGCTATGAAATTAATCAAGTGATTTTCTTATTACAGGTCTAAATACATTAGCTCATATCTTGATCCTAACAATTATAAGAAATATATAAAAAAAAGTGATTTTTAAAAAATATTTTAGTAGTTATTTTAAATAATTTCTAATATAATATTTTAAAAATTTAAAAATTCTATCTTTTGAGATGGATCCAATAAAAATTCTAAAAGACAATAATATTCATATCATATAAGAAAAAAATTACATTCTATCTCAATTTTTCTTCTTAAGATATTTAGATTAATTTTTTTAAGGAAAAAAAATAAAAAAATAAAAAAATTATTGAGGCTTCTCTATTTTAACCAATTAAAGTTGTGATAAAATATAAAGAAGTATATTATTAGAATATAAGTTTAATGAAGTGAATACAAATAAGCTCACCACCCAACCATTGAGGATTTAAGAAAACTAATCACTTGAAATGAATCTCTCTCTTAAGCTCTTATATAATAGAAACCTATTGTCTAAGGACATGGACTTTTTAGTGCAAATACACTAATTATTAGTCCAACTATTGACATGTAATTATTGATATTGAAAATCTAATGTCTTGAAAAAACCTTTAAAACCAAATTACTTCCTTTGTAGTATGAGTAGCTACTATATACTCTACTTTGGTGGTAGATAATGCAACCATTGGTTGCTTCTTATTATTCCAATTAATTGTGCGACTAGTCAACAAAAATATATAATTAGTGATTGAATGTCATATATCAATATCTCCTATATAGTCTACATCATAGTAATCAACTGCTTGCAAATTCAAAGAGCTTCTACCATATTGTAATACATGATCTAAAGTACCTTGAAAATACTTCAAAATGCGTTTTATTACTATTGAATATTGAGGACCAAGATTTGCCATGTATTGGCTAACAACTCCCATTAGATATGGAATATTTGAGTGTCTATTATTGTGTAGACTAAACTACCAATTGCATTTTGGTATGGAATTTTTTTTATTGCTTCAACTTTCTCACAAATCTATGAATTCATATCTATTGACAATTTACTTTTAGAATCCAAAGGTATAATCAAAAGCTTATAATCTTTCATGCTAAATCTTTTAAGGATATTTTTCACATATTTTTATTGATTGAGGTAGATTTTATAAATCTTTCAGTTCTTTATAATTTGCACATCTAAGATATAATGGATTTCTTTGTTTTTAAGAAAAGTTCTTTGTTATTGGACACAAACATCAAGTTATCTATATAGAGTGCAATAATGATGAAGAATCCAATTGTTGTCTATAACACATAAATATTAGGATCCACATGGCTTTTCTGCAAACTTTGTAAAGCAAAATAATTATCTATCTTTTTATAGCATACTCTAGGAGATTGCTTGAGTCTATAAAGAATTTAGAGAGTTTACATACCAATTGTTCTTTATCCTTTGATATATAGCCTTCTAATTGGTCCATATATATTTCTTCTTTAAGATCTCCATTCAAGAATGTTGTCTTTGCATCTATTTGATGGACTTTCAAATCTTCAATTACAACTAGTGCAAGAAGTATACAAATCGAGGTTATTTTTGTTACTAGAGCACAAGTCTCATTGTAATCAATGCTTTCTTTTAATACATAATCTTTTGCAACTAGTCTTGCCTTGTAGTGCTTTATTGAGCCATTTGCATTATATCTGATCTTAAAAATCTATTTTTAGCCAATTAATTTTTTATTTATTAGTAATGGTGCCAAATTCCAAGTCTTATTATTGATGAGATTTTGACACTTTGAATCCATCACTTTCTTCCACTTCAAAGTATCATTTTTTTTTTTATAGTTTCAATAATAATAACTAATTTTTAGTACTTGTATGAAAAACATGTGCTATACACACTGAAGATATAAATAACTTTGAAAGAATCTAAGCTGTGAGTCATCAAATTGACTCATTAGTTGTTTTAAGATAAAAGAATGCATTTAGAGTGCCAAAACTACAATTGTAAAGTAAAGATGTGTTTAGATGATGCTAAATGAAGGAGAATAGTATTAGTGAGAAAGAAATAGGATCTTAATAAGTCTTGGAGGCAATTATCTTAGTTAATTTAGTATTTTTTTTAATTATAAGAATTAGCATTTAATTATTGAGATTAATATCTATATTGGCCTTCTATCTTTATATACCACTTATTAAATATATATAAATATTAATTAGTAGGTAGAAGAATCATGAAAAAGAAATCTCATGTCTTTTTAATTATTTATGTAGAAAATAGGATTTTTAGTTGATTTAAATTGATTTTGTTATTATAAAAAATCACTAAGGTAGAAAAAATAGTTTTAAATTGATATTATTATTTTAAAAATATTATAAGATTTTTTAGAATTTTTAAAGAATTTTAAAAGAATTTTTAGAATAATTTTGAAGACCTTGATAAAAATGAGTTTTATCACCTTGGGAGCCATTATGAAGAATTGGAATAAGATTTGAAGACCTTACGAGGCTCCTAGGCTAATTGGGTGATTTTGAACACCATGGTGAAGTCAAAATTGCAAAATAAGGAGTTTTACTAGTAGAAAGTAGGAGGACTAGCAGCTAGTATAGTCCTTGTAGGAAGGGAGGTACACAAGTCCCATATGGATTGTAGCACCTTGGATGTAGGTAGGAAGATAAGACTTAGGCCTCGTGGCCCTTCTATACTACTTGTGAGCCTTGGTGAGGTTCGAAATCATGATCTTTTAAGCAAATTATCTTTGAGGTAAAAATTTTCCACTTAATTTTTTTATTATTTACCTTCTATCTTTGGATTATCATAATTTACTCAAGATAACTTGGAATTATATGTTCTTTATACTATTAGAAAGATAAAAAAATTATCTATTTAAAAATATATTTTATTATTATTATTATTATTATTATTTCTAAATAAAAATACAATAAAAATTTTTAAGGTAGTTTTGAATTGTGCACTTGTTTGAAATCATTTATTCTACTTATTTTGTGGATTGTTTTGCTTGTTGTTCTTATTAATTATTCCTTTTACTTCATACCACCAATTACAAGCAACTCTTAAGTGAGGCCACCTTATAATTTGGATTGAAGGATGAAAATTTACCCTCACATTCCTCTTAGTAGTTTAATTCTTTTCTTTTGGATCCTAATTGCCTCTCAAGGCTTTATACTAAATATTTAGATCTTATATAATTTAAACGCCATAACCAAATTAAATAAAAAAATCAAAATAAAATTTCTTATATTAATTCTTTTAAATACTTTACTAACTATTCTAATACATACTAGAATCTATAAATATATTATATATTTTAGTTAATTTTTACATACTATAAGCAATTATAATATAACAATGCAAGAGAAGTAAGTCTTCAATCTTTCTTGTAGTCATGGGTGTAGAGGGTAGATAGAACCTTTAACCTATTAGTTTTAAATTTTAATCTTTATTGAAATGTTTGATTTGGATTGAGAAGGGGGACATTAAATATTTATTTGCCTTCATTAACAAGTGTCAGATTAGTAGAAGATGCAATAAAGTGAATTTTCCTTCAAAGTGGTGTAAATTGATTGTAAAGAATTTTTTTTGTAACGTAATCTTTATTATTAATTGTTGTAGTAGATAATTCCCTAACAACTTTTGTGTAAAGAAATAAAAAAAAAAGAAAGCTCCGACTCCCTACCGTCTTAGTACAAAATTTTTATTTATATTATTGTTGATTAGGATCACTCCTACATAAGGTTGTATTGTATAGTAAGTAAAATTAAAAAAAGTATTGCTTGAGATAATACTAAAGTAATTATTCTCTCTTTACTTACTTCTATTTTATTTTCCTTCCCTATTAGAAGGTATTTTATGTGGGTTGCAAACGGATGGCAAAAATATTTTTTAAATTAATTTTTTTAGAGATTGGTATGTTTAAATTATAAATCTAGGTGAATGTTATATCCATAGTCATGCTAGATGCATCATTCTATTAGATCTAGATGACCTAAATTAATTCCACCTATTAAAAATTCAAGAATTTTTTTTAAAAATTCCATTCTAAAATTTAGAAGAATTGAGGTCCAACGATTGGACAACCAAGATACACCTACAATGTCACAAGATATATTTGTACTCAATCTATTGGAACTAAACTCTAACCAAATAGTAGAAGAAGATAGAATAGACTTAGAATTCTTTAATCTTGTAATAGAAGTAAATTAAGAAGGAAGAGAGTCAAGACCTAATTTTCTTTCAATGAATCATGATAAGAAAGCCTCTTCCAATTCTATACCTATAAATCCCTTAGTCCAGCCAAGGGATTTGCCTATTATAATTCCAGAAGGATTACAAGCAACTTCCATGCCTAACAATCTCCTAATCTTTAAAGAAACTATGGATGACAACCCACCAGCACATATAGAGAGATTCATAGAACTTTTCACAATATGCTTGATAACCAATCTTGGATATTATCTTGTATGGTTTTTAAGTACATTAAAGGATGGAGCTTATAAATGGTATAAAAATCATCTCTTTCAAACCTTTAAAAATTGGGACATGCTCATGAGAGCATTCTTAGAGAAGTTTAGATGAAAAGTAGGGCAAAGTAATGCCTTCACGGTCCTTTCTTCCTTGAGATAAGAAAAAAGAGAGAAGTTTGATGAATATATTTGGTAATTTGAATTAGTAGTAAATTGGTTTGTAGGAACCCTTCTCATAGACGATACTCTTATCTACTTTTTTATCTAAGGATTCAATAAAGAGGGTACGATTAGAGAAATCCTCAAAGGAAGGCCAAAAAATTTAGAGAATGCCAAAAGAGTAGTATGGGTGATTGAAGACATTGACAAACAACAAGAAATGATGTGGAAGAAAGAAGACCATAGAATTCCAAATTTTATACCAATTTGTACTCAAAATGTGGATAAGTCTCAAAAATATTGTTATAAAATTATTAAAAATCAATTCCAATCTATAAACCATTATCCTACACCATTAGAGGTTAAATTACTACCTAGTCTTCAAGAATTGATATATTTAGAGGATAAAAATAGATAAAAGGAAGAATTTAAAAATAAAGTTTTTTAAAGCTAAAGGGGATTCTAAAATAAGTTGATACAACAAATAAAAACCATGCAAGAACAAATGACCTTGTTAATCAAAGGCCAACATCCAAACCAAGTCCCACCTGCCATAGAATTTGGTAGGCATATTTCAAGGTTGTGGTATACTCAATGTAATCAATTGCGGCATATTAGCTAATTTTATTTAGACCCGTAAAATTACCAACATAATCTTGGATGGCAACCATCTTACGTTGTCGTATGTCGTGAAGTCCTACTTGAGAATGCGTTGGACACGTGGCTATAGAAGATAAAAAAGAAATAATAATAATATTTTTAATAAAATTACGTAAACTTATAATTAAGACTATAAATATGCTTTAATTATTAAAAGTTTAATTATATTTTTAAATTAAATATAAAAGAATATACCAAAAATCTTAAAAAAATCTAATCAAATTTTGATCAAATCCTAAACAAATCCTAGTCAAACCTTGATCAAATCCTGATCAAATCTTAATTAAATTCTAACCGAATTCTAATCAAATCCTAATCAAATCTTAAATATCTTGATTAAACCATAATAAATCTTAATCAAATCTTGATCAAATCCTAATAAAAGCCTAATCAAACTCTAATTAAATCCTAATAAAATTCTAAATATCCTAGTCAAATCTTAATCAAATCCTAGTCAAATCCGAAATAAATCCTAATCAAACCATAATCAAATCTTGGTCAAATCTTTAACACCTTGGTTAAATTCTAAAAAATCCTAATCAAATCCTAATTAAATCCTAGTCAAATTCTAAAAAAATCCTAATAAATCCTAATCAAATCCTAACTAAATCTCAGTCAAATCTTGGTCAAATCCTAAACACCTTAGTCAAATCCTAGTTAAACTCTAAACAAATCTTAATAAATCCTATCAAAATTTTAACCAAATTTTAAATACCTTGGTCAAATCCTAGTCAAATCCTAAATAAACTCTAAAAAATTCTAGCCAAGTCTTAATTAAATCCTAACCAAATCCTAATTGAATCCTAATAAATCCTAACAACTCTAATCAAATCCTAACTAAATCCTAATAAATCCTATCCAAATCCTAACAAATCCTATAGCAAATTTAAATTACAAAGGCTAATGATCTAACCATTGATCTTAGCTCAAATTTCATATACCTTTCAACAATCAAGTTGACAATACACACAATAAATTTGAAAGAAATCTAAATTATTAAATAAAATTTACAATTAAGCTTATATTCTGGTGTCAGCTACTTTCTTTTTCTAATCCTAATTTTGAATTTCTAATACAAATAACTTCTATTTGTATTGTTCAATCACTATTAAAACACATACACAAATAAAAAAAATTTATCTATTATTTATATAAAAAACTCTCATCTCAATTCAATTGAAAAATTATTAAATAATTAGCAAATCCTCACTAACCTTCAAACCTCAACTTCGAAGACCTTAACACACTAGAACTCCAATAATTCCCAATTGAACTATTTAATCTAGCTCAAATTTATAGTATATATTAATTACAACTCTAATCACAAATCCTCAAACTTTCACTTATAGATCTGAAATCAAACTCTTGGAAAGCTCAAAGCTATAAACCTCTCTTTACTTCAGAAGATCTAATATCACTCAATACAACCCTAATTTTATAAAGCTCTTATAAAGCCAATTTTTCTTCAAAGTACTTAAAATCAACACTAAAACCTATCCTCTCAAGTCTAATCTCTCATTCTACTCTTCAATTTTCAAAAGATCCCTTGACTTGCTGTAGGCATGTGATTTTGTACTTCAAGGTCTGATTCTAACCTAAGCACATAACCGGTCCTCTCTGGATATCAACTCTAAGATTTTTAAAGTAATTTTTTTTAAAAATCTCACTTTAATTCTTTCTTAAAGATACCTATATTATTTATTTTTCTAACATACTTTATTTTGTCTTATTTATGGCTATACAAAAATTAAATAGAAGCCTCTTTTATAAAAAAGCAACATTAGCCTTTTAATTTTTTTCTACTTTCTTCTCTATTATCTATAATTTTTAGATAATTTGGTCAAATATTTTTATTTGAGCTCCTATATATTATAATTATTCCTTTTTTCTTTCACCTAATGGTTGTGTCACTACACGACATCCACCTCCCTTCAATTTATGCATCCTCCGGCATGCGCCAAAATTTCTTCAATATACTAATATGTGACATTCTCTATCTTAGTCTAATTCTTGATCTTCAATTTTTTCTTTTTCTTCTATTTTAATATCCCTCAATAGATTTTGTTCATCATCAAAATATATACATATTCTTCTTTGTCTAAAATAACTTGACTCGCTTGCCTGCTATATGTGACTTTAATTTTGTTCTATCAAGCTTTCTTCACTCTTTCTTCACAATCCAACAATAATGGTAAAGCCATTGGTTTAACCTTTTTTTCCACTGATTTATACTTAGTCTCAATATGTATTTCTTGGTGACTTAAATTTTCTATAAATCTTTGAATTTTATCATAATTTTTTTTTGAACATACATTAATAACTCTATTCTCTCCTTATAATCCATATTGCAATAAATAATTTAATTCTACTATAATATCTGCAAATCCAACTTCTTCAAATGCTCCTAAAATAAATTTGTCTTCTATCAATTCTTTATTTTCTTTCAATATTTATTCCATATTTTTAATATAATATTTGTCTATTTTTTTTATCTTATCAATAGTCTTAAAAGACAATATACAATCTTCTCTCAATCCATTAAGTCCAATAGATAATACCTTCTCTTTTAAACTAACCAAGAGTATTTATTTTTATTTTTATTTATTTATTTATTATTTATTTATTTATTTATAATCCATTGCAATCTTGCTTTACAATAGTGTGTGGTAAAAACCCTCAAGGTCTCTAAAATTTTCATTTGATAATTGCTTCTCTCTCAATTTATCATGATTTCTTTTATGATTGGCACAAATAGTCAAAAATTGAATTGCTTTCATTCCATCTTGGCTTCTTATCCTTGCATAGGCTGAACCATTATCCATTATCTTTGTCTCCATTTGTGTGGTGGTAATATATGATTGTCCTAATATAATAGGGTATATAGACATCTCTTATACAAAAAAATGTTGTTCATGCATAACATCTCCTATTATCACCTTGATATTTGGACAAGCTCTATATAAATCTTCCTTAGAAGTATTTGCTGATCTTATCATCCACCTATATTCAACATCAATAGGCCATTTTTTTTATTTTTTATATAGCTCTTTTGATATCAAATTGATCTCAGAACCGTGATCAATTAATGCCACAATTGGTTCTTTCAAATCTCCCAATTTTACTAAAGTTTTTGTAGTAGCCTTTGTTCAATGATTTTGGAAATAATAACTAGATGTTTGAATTCTATTTCCTTCTTTTATAAGTCCAACTTGTGAAACATCTTCTAAAATTTGTATTTTATCCTCTTTATCTATATTATTTTTTATTACCTTTATTCCTTGTATATTTGGTATCATAATATCTTTTATAGATTGGTATTTTTTCTTTATTGTATCAATAATAACTTTATAAAATTCATGCTTTGCAATTCCTAAAATTTTACTAATTGTAAATTTGACCTTTCTCCCTAAAATCCATTCTTCTAATATCTTCTTCAAATTTGTAGCAGCCTCAATATCTGATTATAATTTGTAAGCAGGAGTCTTTTTTTTTTCCTTTAGAATTTCCTTCTCTTTTATAAAAACATTCTCCACTTCCTTCTCATGTATAGGATTTTTTTGTTATCTTGCTTTATCTCTTCTTGTTGTCCTTTTTTATGGCTCTTCATTATTTTCATCTCTTCTATATTTTTCTTCTATTAATGCTTTATGTTGACTCCTTACAATATGAGCATGTACTGATAATCCATCTATTGGATCATTCCATCGAATAATTTGTTGAATATTATTACCAACATATTTTAAATCATTTGTAATATATATATATATATATATATATATATATATAATTCATTGTACTTGTCCACAAAGAGTAAGATTCCATTAAAAGTTCAAGATTTATACTTAAATATTTGCCTTGATTTCCTTCTACTCAATATATTGATGCTTCCTTACTTGATATTGTATGCACTTTAAAAGCATTTCTCGCAAATACCTTCATTCTTCCTTTACCAAAATTTGTTTCTAGTTTTTTTCTACTTTCTTTCAAGTGTATCATACCATCTTTAAAAAAAATAATTCCTTAGTATAGCACCTTTGTAAAATCTTCACACTTCCTTCTTAAATATTCCATGCTATCATACCACATGCATCTATTGTCAAGGACAAGAACTCGATGAAAGCAAATAAACATATGAAACTTCTATTAAGAAGAATAACAAAATAGAATTCAAGAAGTATGTATAAAGGTGATTCCGTGTCAAAATAGAAGCAAGAAAGAAGTTGAAGGTGATAATCTTCTCTTCTAGGGACGAGTTCCATGAGGAGCAATGATTACATGTTGAAGAAGTCCAAAATACGTCGAATTGTACTTGCCACATATTCTGATCTTTGTTTCCTTTGAAGGTAATTGATAGGTCCTTTCAGCCATCGATAATATTCCATACCAAGGCAAGAAGACCACCCTATTATTTGATCATTGTTGAGGCCTTCATAACTCCCTTCAAAGAAAACATTAAGAACACCATCAAGAGTAGTTCCTATCTCTAAAAGTATTACCAAACATTGGGAGTCTCTTCTAAGGTCGTGATACCAAACACGTTGTATTTTGCCATCAATCCGAAGAAAGATATGTTGTTCTTAAGGATCTTCATCTCTATTCCATCGTCTTGAAGATTGTAATAGTCATAATGTCTCATCTGATAAATCAGCAAATGATGGCTCTTGAATTGAATTCGTTGGTTGTTGATCCTCCATCACTTTAGCTCAAACAAATCTAAGGAAATAACAAACAATGATACAAGGTAGGATGAAACATCTATAGAATTTGCTTTGCTTTATAGCTTTTCTTATTTTTTTTATCTTAGTCTTGACAAATGTTGTCGATGAAATGCATTGACTTTTATTGATGTATTTGCTAGATTCTTGGATGGCCCCCATGTGCATTTGTTAATATCGCATCCATGTTAATACACAAGATATTTCAGTCGATTTCAGCGCCGCCTTGAATCTAAAATCTCTTCAACCTCGAATTCTTTATCATTATCCACTTCTATAGGAGGAGGTGGCATTTGTCTTCTTCCTTGTATATCCACTATCTTGTAAGGCTCGAGTAGTGACACATGAAATACAAGATGGATCTTTATGGACTCTGGTAGGTATAATCGATATGCAACTAGATTGATTTGTTCAAAAATATGAAAAGGTCCAAGCCTACGATAGTCCAACTTATCACAAGGATGAGTAGTCTTGATATTGTGACAAAGTAACCATACCTTGTCTCCCACGTTGAATTGTGGTTATTCCTTGCAATACGCATTTGCATTTATTTTTTGTCGTTCTTGAGCTTCTTTTAATTGCACCTTTATTATTGTATATAGCTCTGATAAACAATTTGCCAAATCTTTTGCTGCTGGATTATCAACTTTTGAAAAGTCAAAAGCATCAAGTCATGGGTAGTAATCATAATTGGCAAAGAAAGATGTTTGTTGCGTAGAAGAATGTATCATATTATTATAAACAAACTTTACCAATGGCAAAAAAACTATCCAATTATCTTGTTGGAAATTGATAGTTGTCAAGGACATACTTGTTAAAATCTTTTAGAATATTCTAGAAGTTTTCTAGAATTCTCTAAAACCTTCCAGAGCCTTCTAATATCTTCCTAGTATCAAGGACATATTTGTTAGAAACCTTTTAGAATATTCTAGAAGTTTCCTAGAATTCTCTAAAACCTTCTGGAACCTTCTAATATCTTCTTAATTAGTAAAAGTTGCTTGAGAAGCTCCCTAGTTGGAGGAAGCTGCTTGAGAAGCTTCCTAGATAGGAGTATACATTGGAGTTGAGGCTGAAGATTTCTTTAGTCTCCACAACACATCTCTTGGAGCTCTAGCTCACCTCTCTGGTGTTATTTTTGTACTCATCTGATTAATCCAATTCCTGCCAGTTCTTCTTGAACTTCTTGTTTAGACTTCAAGTCTATATTTTGTGTCCGTGATATTAATCCAATTCCTGCGAGTTCTTCTTGAACTTCTTGTTTAGACTTCAAGTCTATATTCTGTATCTGTGACAGTTTGTCGAGACTACTCTCACCTTGGATATTAGAGTTAGTTCCTTCTTATTGGAGTGTGGATTACCCCTCTTCTTGAAGGTACACTAGTATTTTAGAGATTGCGGATTATCCTCCTCTAAACTGATATCTTTTTGTCATAATATTGGAGTCTTATTCTTCTTAGAGAGAGTGGATTACGCCTCTTTTTGAAGGTCTTAAGGCGTTTTAGAGGTTGCAGAGTACCCTCTTCTAAACCAATATTTCCTCCTTGTAGAAACAATTACTTCCTTTCTCTTAGAATGGTTGGAGGTCAAAACATTAATATGAGTGAAAGTTTGGAGTCTAAGATGGACGCCATTATGAATGCTCTTGCTACGTTATCACAGAGAACTACGATGATGGAAGGAGTCTTTGCAAGACTTCATAATGATGGAGCATCCGGAATAGCACAATTTGGGCTTCATCAACCTCGAGCTTCTGTACTAGAAGAAGCAGCTTTACCTGTGGTTCAACAAGAATTATTACTTCCACAATGAAAGGAACCTCGAATTAGCCTTCCAAACAAGTTTGATGGCACATGCTGCAAGTTTCAAGGTTTCATCAATCAAATCAAGTTAATAACAGCTCTACAACCCAAACGTTATCCGACGGAGGAATCACGCGTTGGATTGGTTGGAACTTTGCTTACGGGACAAGCTCTATCATGGTTTGCTCCTCTATTTGAAAAAGGATCACCAATTTTGAACAACTTTGAGACTTTTTTGGAAGTATTTGCAGAAGCATTTGGCGAGCATGACAAGGCTCGGTGGGCTACAACAAAAATTTGATCACTACAACAAGGGACTTGCTCTACATTAGTCTATGCATCGGATTTCAGGCAATTGGCATGCGACATCAATTGGGATGAAGAAGCATTGATGAGCCAATTCTATTGGGGTCTAAGGGATGACGTGAAGGATTTGTTATTATCTCTTCCTAATCCACGAACGCTCAACAAAGCCATTAGCCAAGCTGTAAAGTACGATAACCGCCTATTTCAACGTCGCCAAGACCAACGTTCCAGACAATATACAAGTCATGATGGCGCAATTATATCGACAAGTAGCCTAAATTCATAAGCGGAGGTAGAGGACATGTAGATTGATACAATACATATCAAATTCTTTACTCCAGAAGAAAAGAAGCAGCGTATGGGGAAAGATTTGTGCTTTTATTGTAGTGGAGAAGGCCATAGAGTTGGAAACTGTGCAAAGAAGCAAAATGGACGTAGCATCAAGAATAGAGGTGCGTTTGTTTAAGAAAACGAGGATGCCGAGCCACAATAGGAACCGTGCGGCTGGACAAATCAAAACCAGGTTCCTCTCTTTCTACTCAACCTGCCCTTTGTTTTACAATTCTTTTGTCTTTTGGTCCTGAAAAACTAAAAACCTTAGCCTTATTAGATTCAGGAGCATCTGCTTGTTTCTTAGATCAAGAATTTGCTAAGCATCACAAAATTTCCCTAGTACAAAAATTCAAACCTATTCACGTAGAAGTAATAGATGGACGACCTTGATTATCAGGTAGTGTCACCCATGAATCAGAACCTATAGAAGTGACGTTTAAAGACCACAGTAATTATATTGTTTTCAATATTATTAGCACCCTGTCAAATCCTATTATTCTTGGTCTTTCTTGGTTGAAAAAATATAATCCATCCATAGATTGGAGGTTGCGGAGGATAACATTTTCTATAGAACAATTTGAGGACAAGCCTGGAAGAAGACCCCAAATCAAAAAATCCTTGTTCATTGGAGCAAAAACGTTTGTAAGATCGTGCAAGGAAGGCACACCATTGGTCATTTATGTGGCTCCAATTAGTGGAGAGTAGATTTCAACAGTAAAAATATCGGAATAATACAAGGATTTTTAAGACGTGTTCCGAAAGAAGAATGCTCATATGCTACCAGAACATTGACCATATGATTGTGCCATAGAATTGCAAGAAGGAGCACAACCGCCTTTTGGCCCAAACTACAACCTATTGCAGACAGAGTTGGCTAAGTTGCGAAAATACATTGAGAAGAATCTAGCTAAGAACTTCATTTGTCATTCAAAATTGCCAACTGGGGCACCAATCTTATTTGTGAAGAAGAAGGATGGCTCACTACGGATGTGCATGGACTATCGAGGTCTCAACAAGGTGACAAAGAAGAATCGCTATCCATTACCTTTGATCTCTAGTCTTCTGGAACAACTTGGACGTGCAAAGATCTTTACAAAGATTGATCTAAGGGGAGCTTACAACCTTGTGCAAATCATAGAAGGAGACGAATGGAAGATAGCTTTTTGTACAAGGTATGGGCATTTTGAATATGATGTCATGCCATTTGGTCTTACCAATGCTTCGGCGGTTTTTCAATACATGATGAATGATATTTTTTGAGAATATCTAGATGATTTTGTTGTCATTTATCTGGATGATATCTTGATATTTTCTGAGAATGAAGAAAAGCATAAGAAGCATGTTTATTTGGTACTCGAAAAACTACGAGAGCGAGGACTCTACGCCAAGTTGGAGAAGTACTTATTTCACCAAATTGAGATGGAGTTTTTAGGATTTGTTGCGACTACGGAAGGCTTGAAGATGGATCCCAAGAAGGTGAAAGCAATTGTGTCCTGGGAAGTTCCAAAGACGGTTAGAGACGTACAATGTTTTCTTGGCTTTGCTAACTTCTATCGGATCTTCATCAAGAATTATTTTCAAATTGCTGTTCCATACACTCAATTAACATGTAAGGATAAGCTCGAATAGAGGCCTCTAGCAGAAAAAGCATTTCAAAATCTTAAAACGGTATTTACTACGGCTCCAATCTTGATACATCCAAACTTTACAAAGGCTTTTTATTTAGAAACTGATGCTTCGGATTTTGCTTTAGGAGCCGTACTTTCACAGATGGGCATCGGCATTAAGCTTCATCTGGTTGCATTCTATTCACAAAAATTTTCTGGGGCTGAGATCAACTACGAGATTCATGATAAGGAACTCCTTGCTATTGTGGATTCTTTCCAAGAGTGGCGTCACTTCCTCAAAGGAGCTGCGCATCCGATGACCATATATACGGATCACAAGAATCTGGAATATTTCATGTCTGTTCGGATTTAAAACCGTTGTCAAGCTCGATGGAATATGTCACTATCTAGATTTGACTTCGTTATTACTTATCGGCCTGGAAAGCAGCAAGGACTATCTGATGCCTTATCAAGAAGATCATATCTTACACCAAAGATTGGAGAAGCAGCGCTTGATCAACAGTGTATGACATTATTAAAGCCAGAGCAATTCATGATTTGTACTGCTGTGGTGCCAATTGATGCTGACTTCCTCAACCAAGTACGTGCTGCGACCATTGAAGATTCAATAATCCTTGATATTAAGTAGCGTTGTCGTACTGCATTTACGTGCAGTGTGTAAAAGTATTAAAAATCTTGTATCTATTGTTAATATATGTGTGAGTGCTAGAGGTTATTTTAGAAGATATTATAAGGAGAGGATTTATTATAGCCACTTAATTAGTGAATTAAAATGGCTATTTGTTTTGTTCTTACCTTATTTATATCCTAGAATAGACTCTTTTGTAATTAGAAGAAAGGTAAAGGTTGTTTACCTTTCTTGTTGACTTTTGAGGTAGAATGGACCTTATGAAGGGTAAGAAAGAAGAGCATGGGGTGAATAAGGCCCATCCAATAGGATTTGGCTGCCCATGTGGGCGTCTCATAGTCTAATATAGAAAGAAAGGGAGATATACTCCTCTTGTTAGACCGAGAGGAGAGGAGTTTTTGAAGAGTGAACTTTGGAGAGAGATAGCTCCGAGGAGATAGAAGTGTTTGTAGTGAAAATTGGTGGGTGTGTTCTTCGAGTTGTGAGGATTCTAGAACCTACTCACTTGCTTGTATTGGAGTTGTGAACAAAAAGTTATGCTTGTTTTAGTAGAGTGAGGTTTGCTGCCACCCGACGAAGAGGGGCAGAAATTTCGAGCTGCCACTGCAAGTCTGATTTCAACTCTTTCTTAGTAAAATTTATAGAGAGTGTGGAAAATTGTGCTAGCTTTCTAGCAAGACATCTCTTGTAGCATTTGGAGTTGGAGAGCAAAAGTTGTGAGCTTGAGAGTGGGAAAGGGTTTGTTGCCACCTGATGAAGAGGGGCAGAGACTTTGTTCAACCACCCAAGTCGGAAAGTCTCTTCAATCTTTTTGATATTTTAGGTGCTTATATAAGCTTGTGTAAGCTTTCTACAAAAACAAAAATCAATACATTTGGAGCTTTGATGAAAGTTTTATGAGCCGTGAAGTGTCAAAGAGGGCAAATTGTTGCTAGGGTTTGAAGAGTAGAATCAACTAGCTACAAAATCTGGAATTTGAGAGGCATGCATGCGAAATTTTAGAACAAGTTAGGTGATGGAGTGAGCTTTCTAAAAAGCTATTGCATGTCCAATTTGGAGAAGGGAAGTGATCACAACAAAGGCTGAAGTGAAGAGGAGCTTTGCTGCCTTTGCATTTGCTTGGAAATTTTAGCGCCTACTTCTTTTAGCCATAACTTTTAAATGGTAAGTCATCTATTTGAGAAATTTTGATATGTTTTACAATGGATTATTGGCTTTCCATAGGCTGTAAGCACGCTTGATTCGATCTTTGGATGAATTTTTCGTGATTTATTTAGTTTCAGTTTGTTGTATAACTTGTATTCCTCATATGCGGTTGTATTTTGAGGTATACTTGAATACATACATACTTTGCTTATACTTTTTATACAATTATATATACTTGTATTTATACAAGTATTCTATAAGTATTCTACAAGTATTATATATAATATTTGTATAAGTATTTGTACAAGTATTATACCAAGGATTTATACAAGTATTTGTACAAGTGTTATACCAAGGATTTATATAAGTATTTATACAAGTATTTGTATAAGTATTATTCAAGTATTTATACTTTATATTTGTACATGACTTGTACAAGTATAATACAAGTATAACTTGAAAGCTTGAAGAAATATTGTGCAAGTATAGAACATACTTGCACGGCTTCCTCTCATGTTCCCTGCTAGTTCTAGTAGCAGCTAGGAACCCGGCGTTTTCTCAAGGCGAATTCTCTCTACTCGAAAACGTACCAATGATGACAAGTTCAAGGTTAGAAGAGATCTCTTATACTTTGAGGAGCAACTGTATATCC
>JAWRVF010001469.1:0-67163 GCA_036785485.1 Physcomitrellopsis africana | reverse complement strand
GAGAGGATTTATTATAGCCACTTAATTAGTGAATTAAGATGGCTATTTGTTTTGTTCCTACCTTATTTATATCCCAGAATAGACTCTTTTGTAATTAGAAGAAAAATAAAGGTTGTTTTACCTTTCTTGTTGACTTTTGAAGTAGATTGGACCTTGTGAGGGATAAGAAAGAAGAGCATGGGGTGAATAAGGCCCATCCAATAGGATTTGGCTGCCCATGTGGGCGTCTCATAGTCTAATATAGAAAGAAAGGGAGATATACTCCTCTTGTTAGACCGAGAGAGAAGGCAGTTTTTGAGTGGTGAACTTTGGAGAGAGATAGCTCCGAGGAGATAGAAGTGTTTGTAGTGAAAATTGGTGGGTGTGTTCTTCGAGTTGTGAGGATTCTAGAACCTACTCTTTTGCTTGTATTGGAGTTGTGAACAAAAGGTTATGCTTGTTTTAGTAGAGTGAGGTTTGCTGCCACCCGACGAAGAGGGGCAGAAACTTTGAGCTGCCACTGCAAGTTTGATTTCAACTCTTTCTTAGTGAAATTTATAGAAAGTGTGGAAAATTGTGCTAGCTTTCTATCAAGACATCTCTTGTAGCATTTGGAGTTGGAGAGCAAAAGTTGTGAGCTTGAGAGTGGGAAAGGGTTTACTGCCACCCGACGAAGAAGGGCAGAAACTTTGTTCAACCACCCAAGTCGGACAGTCTCTTCAATCTTTTTGATATTTTAGGTGCTTGTAGTAGCTTATGTAAGCTTTCCAGAAAAACAAAAATCAATACATTTGGAGCTTTGATGAAAGTTTTATGAGCCGTGAAGTGTCAAAGAGGGAAAATTGTTGCTAGGGTTTGAAGAGTAGAATCGACTAGCTACAAAAATTGGAGTTTGAGAGGCATGCATGCTAAATTTTAGGGCAAGCTAAATGATGGAGTGAGATTTCTAAAAAGCTATTGCATGTCTAATTTGGAGAAGGGAAGTGATCACAACAAAGGCTGAAGTGAAGAGGAGCTTTGCTGCCTTTGCATTTGCTTGGAAATTTTAGCGCCTACTTCTTTTAGCCATAACTTTTAAATGGTAAGTCATCTATTTGTGAAATTTTGATATGTTTTACAATGGATTATTGGCTTTCCATAGGCTGTAAGCACGCTTGTTTCGACCTTTGGATGAATTTTTAGTGATTTATTTAGTTTCAGTTTGTTGTATAACTTGTATTCCTCATATGTGGTTGTATTTTGAGGTATACTTGAATACATACATACTTTGCTTATACCTTTTATACAAGTATATATACTTGTATTTATACAAGTATTCTACAAGTATTCTACAAGTATTCTACATAATATTTATACAAATATTTATATAAGTATTATACCAAGGATTTATACAAGTATTTATATAAGTATTTGTATAAGTATTATTCAAGTATTTATACTTTATATTTGTATAAGGCTTGTACAAGTATAATATAAATATAACTTGAAAGCTTGAAGAAATATTGTGCAAGTATAGAACATACTTGCACGGCTTCCTCTCATGTTCCCTGCTAGTTCTAGTAGCAGCTAGGAACCCGGCGTTTTCCCAAGGCGAATTCTCTCTACCCGACACCGGAGCATTCTCGAGCAATATTGCACATATTACGACATAATTTGGTGAATCTGACGTGAAAAGCTTGAGGTGGAAGATTATTGGAAATTTTTTTGAATTTATTTGACTTATGGAAAAGGAAGGTAAGAGAGTTGAAGGAAGATTTATGGATGGTGCTTGAATTGGAGTAAAAGTTTGAGGTGGAAGATTATTGGAATTTTGTTGGATTTATTTGACTTATGGAGAAGGAAGGTAAGAGAGTTGAAGGAAGATTCATGGATGGTGCTTCAATTGGAGTAAAAGCTTAAGATGAAAGATTATTGGGATATTTTTGATTTATTTAACTTATGGAGAAGGAAGATAAGAGAGTTGAAAAAGAAATTATGGATGGTGCATCAATTGGAGTTTCTAGTAGAGTTGCAAGTGGAGCAACAAGGGGAGGTAGCAAAGGAAGACAAGATGGCAAGAGGGTTGATTTTGAAGCTTTTTAAAAGCTTTGAATTTAAAAAAATAAAAATCTTAGAAAATAAAAATGGCATTTGGATTATTAGAGAATATCATAGGGCTTTATAGACATCTTGGAGGATTTTGAAGTATTATAAGGTATTTATTAGAACGCTTTAAAAGATATTTTTAAATATTATGAATTAAAATGGAAGATGTGTCATCAAGATCTTTGGATGAGTTATATATTTTTGATGGAGCTATGGATGGAGCTTCTAGTAGAGTTGCAAGTGGAGCAACAAGTGGAGGTAGCAAAGGAGGATATGATGGCAAGAGGGTTGATTTTGAAGCTTTTTGAAGCTTTGAGCTTTGAAAAATATTTTAGAAAATAAAAATAATATTTGAATTATCATGGAGCATTACATGGCTTTATAGACATCTTAGAGCATTTTGAAGTATCATAAGTTATTTTTTGAAGTATTTCAAGGGATAATTTTGAATATTATAGAATAAAATGGAAGATATTTTATCAAATTCTTTGGATAAGTTGAAAATTTTGGCCAAATATTAATGAATTTTTTAAGGCTTTTTGTACATTCATGGAGGAACAACAAAAGATGCAAGCAATTGAAAGGGATATTGCAAAGGCATTGCAAGGAATCATCAACAAATTTGAGAGATTTGAAGGATGCAACATTATTAAATTTTTACAAGTTTATGCATGTGAGATGGAAACATGCCAAATCCCTGAGGCAAAGATGATTTCAAGCTTCTATTTGGCTATTGAACCTAAGATTCATAAAAAAGTGAAGAGATTACTTGAAGGGGATGTGGAGATATGGTCAAAATTTCAAGAACTTTTGAAAGAAGAATTTATTGATGCAAATGAGGATAGGATTACTAAACAAAAGTTTTTGAATTGGATAGAATTACAACTAGGCATGCATATGGATCTTTATGAATTCTTGAAAGAATTTGAAAAGAGATTTTATCAACTCTCATCCTCAAAGAGACAGTCATTGGATGCTATAAAGGTAGAATTATTTTTAAATGGTCTTGATGATGCCTAGGGAGACAAGCTTTTTATACTTCTTGCAGATGAGTCTACAGAGAGTGGTTGTACCAATAATTGGAAAGAGTTGAAAGAAGTAGTGATTGTTTTACCAAAGCAACAAAGAGCTTAAGCTAAAGGAGTTACAATATGGCCTAAGAAATCTTCTACTATGGCTTCTATATCATCTTTATCAATGTAAGGGACAAATTTTGAATCAAGAGAAATAAAAGAGCAAATAGGAAGCTTTAAATGAAGAGCAAATTTTTTACACATAAAAGAAATTGGATCTTATATTGAGAGTAGTGAAAGAGAGAACAAAGACTCTATTCAAACTATTAGTATGGAAGGCCAAGATATCCAAAAATTTGAAGGCAATATAGAACTCAAGGATTTAAAAACTAACGACAATGTGGATGAAAGCTATCGCTATTCTACATTGAATAAGTTTATGCAAGTTGGTGATGGCAATTTGGATGGAACATTTTTTAATGATAAAAAGGGATTTTTTATATTTGAAGGAGGTGAGGATGCTTTACCTAATACTTTGGATTATATTAAAGAATTTAAGGTTGAGCCTTCAAAAGAGATGGATTATGGATCTATTTAAGGTTCTAATCATGAAGGTTGTATAAATTCATATCATTATGATGTGGAAAGTGGTGGAATTATAGATGAATATAATGATGAAAGTCAAATTGCATATGGCTATGAGACCACATATGGATTGGATGAAAGAAGTTTTGAAATTTTACATGAACATTATAAAAGGGGTTATGACATTATATAAGGTTATGATGTTTTACAAGAATGAAATCAAGAAGAAATGATAGATATTTCATAAAATTATGTGGCAAAAGAAGATTATGGAATCAAAAGTAAGGATACTAAGTCAATGGCTTTAATCAAGTCAACTGTGAGTACTAATCTTTTGGACCAAGATCAAGGTTATATGGATAATGCAAATGTATTGGAGGCACGATTGGATTTTGGTAAGAAAAAGATTCATCATAGAGTATGGAATTCAAAGGTTGAAAATCTAAAAATCTTTAAATATAAAGATATTGAAAATGGATTTAAAGATTATATAGACATCTTAAATAGAGGTTGGAATCAAAAGAACAAGACAAAAGATGCAAGTAAGATATATATGGCTATGTGGATGAGATTTCAATTAAGTCTTCTTACTTCAAAATTTATATCTCGCCAATAGTTTGGTCATGTACAAAAGAAGATATTTCCAACCTACTTGCACATGTGGAGTAAATGGAAATACATGCATTGATAAAAGAGATAATTGACTATAGAATATTGAAGAATACGGGAAGATGGATATTAGACTTGCATTAACAACCGCATATAATCCACAAGGGAGATGGCTTCTTGCTTATTAGAAGAGATGAGGCTATTGTTACCATATCACGGGATAGATATATTTTATTCAAAAATATAAACAATTTTGGAAGAAAAGAAAAGAAAAATGTCAAAAATATAGAATATAAGTTGAAGAAATGTGGAATGCTTGATGAAGATGAATTCATATTGGAGATGTTTGAAGAAAGTGGCTTTGATGATATCATAGGTGAATTACAATTATTATTGGATTTAAGTTTTGAAAGTGATGATAAGGTAATAAATGTGCAATCTAAAGAATTTTATGATGAGGTGAAAGATTATGTTAATAGATATAATGCAAAGTCGAAATTAAAAATAAAACTATTGCCAAGAAAGTTAAACAAGTGGCATTGCCACTACCATTGGATTGTGAGAAAAGAGTTGAAGGGGCTTACATGCAATTGAATTTGAGAGATTCAAGGACATTGAGGTAGCTATAAAGAAGTTGAAAGAAGCAAGAGAGAAAAGCAAGGAGATGGTTTGGACCTTATGTTGTCAAACAAGTACATTACAATGGAACATATTTGATATGACAACTTCATGGTATAGAATTGAAGACACCTATAGCAAGCAAGCGAATTAAGTTATTTAGACAAAGAAGAATATATATACATTTTGATGAAAAAAAAAATCTATTGAGAGGTATTGAAATAGAAGAGGAGGAAAAAATTGAAGATCAAGAATTTGACATAGACGAAGAAAATTTTACATCAATACAATGATAATTTGGCGCATGCCGGAGGATGCACAGGTTCAAGGGGGGTGGATGTCATGATGTAACTTGACTATTAGGTGAAAGAGTGTAAAAATAGTATATTATAGAAGATCTTAGTTCAAAATATTGTAGCAAATTATCTTAGAAAAATAGATAATAGTTAAAAGGGAGTAAAACTAATGAGTGTTAATGCTGCCCTTTTTACAAATGAGCTTCTATTTACTTTGTAAGGCCATAAGTAAGGCAAAACAAAGTAGATTGGAAAATAAAATGATATAGGCATATATAGGAAGGAGTTAAGAAGAGGTTTCAGAAAAACTTACTACAAAAATCTTAAAATAGATACCCGGAAAAGTCCGGTTATGAGCTAAGGTTGAAATCAGACCCCGAGGCACAAAACCGCATGCCTACGGCGGATTCAGGGGGCTTTTGTAGATCAAAGATTGTAGTTAGGGAGTGGACTTGAAGGATTTTGTATAGGAGTTGGTTTCAAGTGATTTGGAGAAAAAATGACTTTGTAATAACTTTGCAAAGTCAGGGTTGTTTTTGGCAACTTGGAATTTTGTGAAATAAAATAGGAATGATGTTTTAGACAATTTCAAAAGTTTTGTAGCAGATCTACGGCTGGAAATTTGTAAATTTTTGGGTATTGTTGTTGTTGATGTGTGCTATAAATTTGAGCTAAATTTAATAGTTTAGTTGTACGTAATTGAGATTTAAGTAGGTCAAGGTTTCAAAAATTAAGTTTTAAAGGTTAGTTAGGGTTTTTGAGATCTTGAGCAATCTGGCAATTGGATTGGTGTAAACTTTGTTTGTATAGATAGTAGACTTGTTTTTCTATACACATGAGTGATTTGAGACTGATTGAGCAATGAAAAAGAGAGAAATCAACACTGGAAGATCAGCATCAAGGTTGGAGAAAGAAGCCGACCAACACCTAAGAAGTTTTTGGGATTTTTCTTCCATTTGATAAGTTGGATTTCCTTCAAATTTGTTGTGCTTGTTATTGACTTAGAAGTTGAAAGGTATACAAAGTTTTAAGTAAGATCAACGGTCTAATCAGCAGATATTGAGGTTCTAATTTTTCCTAGGGTTGATTTGAATTGGTTAGAATTTGGTTTAAGATTTGATTAGGATTTGCTTAGGATTTGGTTTAGGATTTAGGGATTGATTTAGGATTTGACTTAGGATTTGACTAGGGTTTGGCCAGGGTTTGATTTAGGATTTTGGCTAGGTTTTGACTTAGGATTTGACTTAGGATTTGACTAGGGTTTGATCAAGGTTTGACCAGGGTTTGACTTAGGGTTTGACTTAGGATTTGATTTAGGTTTTGACCAGGGATTGACTTAGGGTTTGACTTAGGATTGGACTAGGATTTGACCAGGGTTTGACTCAGGGTTTGAACAGGGTTTGACTTAGGATTTGACTTAGGGTTTGAACAAGGTTTGACTTAGGATTTGACTTAGGTTTTGACTAGGGTTTGACTAGGATTTGGCCAGGGTTTGACTTAGGATTTGATTTAGATTTTGACTAGGGTTTGACTTAGGATTTGATTTAGGTTTTGATTAGGAATTGACCTAAGGTTTGAATAAGATATGACTTGGGATTTTAAGATTCTATTTTTAATATTTTCTAAATTTAGTATTTTATATATTATTTTCTATTATGATTAATATATGATTTATTTACTCTTCTTTTATAATTACTTAAAAATTGGATCAAAGTTTGATTAGTATTGTTAAGATTTAATAGAAGTTGTTTAGGATTCTATTAGAGTTGTTAGGATCTTGTTGTTATGTATTTCCTTTTTGTCTTCCACAGCTAGATGCCCGGAGCATTCTAGAGCAAAATTGCACGTATTACGACAACATTGTTGTGACAAAAGTCTGCTTTGGATAGATGCAAGGTCCCTCTTTGCAATCAAGTTGGATCCAATATGCACAAATCTTTTTAAATTTTTCTTTTTGTAATTACAAAATCATGTGCGTATTAAATCAACAAATCAAAAGCTTAAAAATTTATAAATCAAGATCCAGCCATTTAAATGAGTTCAAACTTTGAAAATACAAAATTCACTTCTTTAATCATTTTTGCAAAAATTCTCAACCATGAATTCATTATCAATCACCAGATTTCATCAAAATATTAGCAAGTAATTTTATAAGTCAAAACCAAATCGAGAACTTGAAAATTTATATTTTTAGATCTAATGATTTAAATAAGTTCAAAAATTGGGAATACAAATTTCATACTTTTAATCATTGTCACAAAATTTTTGAGCCATAAATTCATTACTAATTGTCAGATATCACCAAAATATTAGCGACGATTTTAAAAGCCAAAACCAAATTAGAAACTTAAAAATTTATATTTTAAGATCTAGCTATTCAAATAAGTTTAAAATTTGATAAAACATAATTTATATCTTTAATTATCATAACATATTTTTTTTAACTCCATATTCATAGCCAATAGACCGATATCACCAAATCCTTGGCAGGTACTTTTGATAGTCAAATCCAAATTAGAAACTTAAAAATTCATATTTTGAGATCCAACCATACAAATGAACTCAAAGTTTGGGAGTATAAAACTTATATCTTTGATCATCATTATACAAAAATTTTGCTCCAAATTCTTTGTCAATCAACTAATATCAGCAAATCCTTATTAGATACTTTCAAAAAAAAGAAAGTAAAAAAAAATTCCCAAAATTATATAAAAAATCTAGATTGGTAAGAAAAAAGAAAGAACTTAATAAAATTTTAAAGAAAAAAAAGTTAGGCAAGGTTTCTATACATGGATATATTTACTTCACGACATCCACCCCCTCCAAACCTGTACATCCTCTGACATGTGCCACCATTCATCCTTCATCCTATTTGTCTTCCTCTTGAATCTCTTTATCTTCTTGGTTTCCTTGTTCGTTAGATACATATATTTTGAAATCTTTATGTCGGCAATTCATATTTCTTCTTCGGAAAGCTTTCACTCATTTTTTGCTATTAGAATTCGAATGGATGTTTCATCTAATTCTCCAAGTGAGTAAGCTCCATTTTATATGCAATTACAATAATATACGATGCAAACCATCTCCAAAAAAAATTTCTTTGCATACTATGTTGGTGGTCCAAAATTTTGTCATAAACTACTATTCAATCACCTTCCAAGATTGATTTCAAATGCAATTAATGAGTTTGATCAAATCTTTCTTTGTTTTTTAGTCTTGTTGCTTTCAACCTACGTAGTGCCAACTACTAGTCTTTTGATAGTTTCTCAATTTGTTGGATTTGGAATTCCAAAAGTCTTTCATAAGATATACCATCTTTCCAGGATAAAAATAGTTACATTGTCAGATAGAGAGAATTCGCCTTGAAAAAATACCAAGTTCCTAACTGCTACTAGAACTAGTAGGGAACATGAGAGGGAGTTGTGCAAGTATCTTATATACTTGCACAATATTTGTTCAAGCTTTCAAATTATACTTGTATTATATTTGTATAAGACTTCTACAAATATAAAATATAAACCCTTGAATAATATTTATATAAATAATTGTATAATATTTATACAAATACTTATATAAATATAAAGTATAAATCCTTGAATAATACTTATATAAATACTTGTATAATACTTATACAAATACTTATATAAATATAAAGTATAAATCCTTGAATAATACTTATATAAATACTTGTATAATACTTATACAAATATTTGTACAAACACTTGTATAAAATAGTATATAATCCTTGGTATAATATTTATATAAATATTTATATAAATATTATGTATAATATTTATATAATATTTTATAAATACTTGATATAAATACTTGATATAAATATAAGTATATATACTTATATAAAAAATATAAGCAAAGTGTGTATATACTCAAGTATACCTCAAAATACAACCGCATATGAGGAATACAAGTTATATAACAAGCTGAAACTAAATAAATTACTAAAACTTCATCCAAAAGTCAAATCAAGCATGCTTATAGTCTATGGAAAGCAAATAATCCATTGTGAACCATATCAAAATTTCACAAATAGATGACTTACCGTTTAAAAGTTATGGCTAAAAGAAATAGGCACTAAAATTTCCCAGCAAATGCAAAGGCAGCAAAGCTCCTCTTCACTTCAGCCTTTGTTGTGATCACTTCCCTTCTCCAAATTGAGCATGCAATAGCTTTTTAGAAAGCTCACTCCATCATCTAACTTTTTCTAAAATTTTGCATGTATGCCTCTTAAACTCCAGATTTTATAGCTAGTTGATTCTATTCTTCAAACCCTAGCAACAATTTGCCCTCTTGACACTTCATGGCTCATAAAACTTTCATCAAAGCTCCGAATGTATTGATTTTTATTTTCATAGAAAGCTTATACAAGCTCTTATAAGTATTTAAAATATCAAAAAGATTGAAGAATCTATCTGACTTGGGTAGTTGAACAAAGTCTCTACCCCTCTTTGTCAGGTGGTAGCAAATCCTTTCCCACTCTCAAGCTCACAACTTTCTTTTCTCCAACTCCAAATGCTACAAAAGATAGCTTGATAGAAATTGAGTACAAATTTCCACACTTTCTATAAATTTCACTAAGAAAGACTTGAAATCAAACTTGCAATGGCAGAGCAAAGTTTTTGCCATCACTTTTTGATAGCAGTAGACCTCATTCCTCTAAAACAAGCATAACTTTTTGCTCACAATTCCAATACAAGCAAATGAATAGGTTCTAGAATCCTCACAACTCAAAAAACACACCTATTAATTTTCATTACAAACGCTTTTATATCCTTGGAGCTATGTCTCTCCAAAGTTCACCATTCAAAACTACCAAATCCTAGGTCCAGCAAGAGGAGTATATCCCCCTTTCTTTCGATATCAGTCTATGACACGTCCACATGGGCAGCCAAATCCTATTGGACAGGCCCTATTCACCCCATGCTCTTCTTTCTTATCCCTCACAAGGTCCATTCTATCTCAAAAGTCAACAAGAAAAATAAAATAACTTTTACCTTTCTTCTAATTACAAAAGAGTCTATTCTAGGATATAAGTAAGATAAGAACAAAACAAATAGCCATCTTAATTTACTAACTAAGTGGCTATAATAAATCCTTTTCTTATAATATCTTCTATAATAATCTCTAGCATTCACATGTAATAACAATAGATATAAGATATATAATATTTTTATACACTGCATGTAAATGCAGTATGACAACGGTCTTTAGTACAAAATCCGAAATATCACTTTCTATGTAAAATACTTTTATAAAGTCTAGATGCACTAAGATTGGAATTGTAATAAACATTGTCTTGAGGTCTTGAAATGCCTTGTCCGCTTGAAGCCTCCATTCTAGCTTGGCATATAAATCAATCAAAGATGAAATTTTTAGAATACATTGTATGTACTGAGGGTTCGATGATGAATCCTAAGAAGGTAGAGGCGATTATGCAGTGGGCCATTTTTCTAGCTTGGCATATAAACCTATATCTTGCAGCTTTTATAATATCAATTTTATATGCTCCTTGTGTTTTTTCAGATTTTTTGAATAAGATATCATTAAGATAAATCACCATGAACTTGTTTAGATGCTCTCAAAAGATATCATTTATTAAATATTGAAAGATAGCAGGTGCATTTATTAATCCAAAGGATGTGATATTGTATTCAAAATATTTATATCTTATCCAAAATAAAGTCTTCCATTTGTCTCTTTTCTTGATCTGTACCAAGTTGTATATTCCACAAAGATCTATTTTAGTATAGATCTTAGCTTGGCCGAGTTGTTCCAAAAGTCTTGAAGTTAACAATAGTAGATAATGATTCTTCACCATTATCTTATTTCATCTCCAATAATCAATGCACATATATAAGGAACCATCATTTTTCTTTATAAAGAATATAAGTGCACTTATTGGAGACTTTGAATATTTAATAAAGTTCTTTGCAAGATTTTCATCAACATAATCTTTCAATATTGAAAGCTTATTTTGAAAAAGATTATAGCTTGGGCCAAAAGATGGTTACATTCTTTTCTGAAGGTCTATATTAGAATTATATAATTGGTGCTTTGATAATATATTAATATTTTTTTAAAAAAAATATCTTGAAATTTATTATACTGCTTTGGAATAATTGCCAATGAAGTCAAATCTTCTTTAGTTGGAGTTGCATATATAACAAATAATATATCTTCTTTGGCCAATTTTATAAAAGCCCTTGCTCCAACAAATAAAGGCATATCAACTCGTAATTTTTTATGAAGTTTTCTTACAAGGATTTCTATCAAAAATATCATTCTTTGTGACGTCCAATTTATAAATGGATTATATTTTTTCAACTAAGAAAGTGTAAGAATAACAAAATTTGAAGGAATTCTAATAACATTGAACACAATTTAGTTGCCATGGTCTTCAAATAATATTTATATAGGTGTTATTTCATAGATGACACTATTAAAAGATAAAAATCAGCCATCTATTACTTCTACATGAATAAGTTTGAGTATCTATACTAGAAGAATTTTATGAAGCTTAGTAAACACTTTATCTTAAAAACAAGCAAATACTCTTGAATCCAATAAGATAATTATCTGAAGCTTTTGAAGGCCAAAATATAAAGGAATTGTAAAACAAAGAACAAGTTGAGCAAAAAGAAAAGAACCTAAATAATTTTGCAATGTTGAATTATCCAGCTGTACGGTCTTTACTATAGTTGAACATCTTTATTTTTCTAAATGATTGCATTCCTGATTTTGGTGATGTATTAGTTTTGTTTTTTTGGACACTTGCCAATCTTATGGCCTTCCTCACCATAATACAAGCATAGACCTGCTTCTATTTGACACTTCTTTTCTTATGGACTAAAAGATTTAAAATATATTACATCAAGTTACATATCTTCTACTTCTAAATATAAATTTAGAATGCTTTTTAATATAATAGGAGTGTATCAGATTGCATATTATCTTGCTAAAGTCCATGAACATTGATCTTGACAATGTTGGAATAGTCAATTATCACATTTTATGGCTTGGTTGATGGCTTCATTGAGCGATTGTGGATCCAAAAGCAATAATAACAAATCTTTCATATTGGCTCTTAATTTCCAATAGAATTGATTCATTAAGACTTATTTATGCTAATTGATGTCGCATGTTAATTGTCTAAAATTGAATGTATAAATTGATATAAAGCGCACCCTTTATTGCAATACTTGAATCTTAGTAGTTGTTCAACAAGCCTTGTCATGTTTTCTAAATGCTTCTATAAATACTTCTATAAAAAATTTAAAATTGCTTAAAATTGGTGATCTCTTTTCAAACAAGAAAACAAACTATAATAATGCTTGTTTTATAAATAAGGTGCCAATCAATTCAACCTATGATTTTTTTGTCAAATAAGTATTAAATTGCAGAATGGTTATCAATTAAATTTGATTCACAAATCCTTAAAACTTTGAATATGTGCCATCATATTTTTTCTAGAAGACTAACTTGAGACTCTTTTCATTAATAAATAGGTAGATTTCTTTGGCATAGCATAAATAATATTATATCTTCAAGTACAAAAATTGAAAGTAGGTGCAGTTTAAGTTGTGATACTCCAAATGTTGCATTGTTATGAAATTATACAACAATCCCTTCAATTTCTATAGTCTTAGCAAATAAAGTAATAAAAATACTTATAATAGTATCTAATTTGGACTTAAAAGATTTGATCATACTAATGTCTTGACCTCTAGCTATTCTAAGAGAAAAAAGAAATGAATCTATAAGAAGACAATATCAATTTAGAGGAGGGAATCCGCAACTTCTAAAGCACTAATTTACCTTCAAGAAGAGATGTAATCTACTTTCTAATAAAATTGATCTAACTCTAATATTTAAGATGAAGGCAATCTTGACAAATTGTCAAAGATACGAAAATATAAAGTAAGAGACTTAAACTAAAAAAAGGTTTTAAGAAGAAACCAACAAGGACTTGAATTAATTAGATGAATACACGTACAACACCAAGAAAGGTGAGCTAGAATTCCAAGAGATGTATTGTTGAGAGTGAAGAATTCTTTAGCCTTGATTCTAATATATATTCTTATCTAGGAATCTTTTTGAACAACTTCTACCAACCTTAAAGCTTCTCGATATCCTTTTATTAACTTGGAAGCTTCTTCAATTACTTCTACTAATTAAAAAGTTTTTCAAGCTACTTCTATTAACTAAAAAGCTTTTCAAGAAACTTTTACTAACTTTGAAGCTTTTAAAATATTCTAAAAGATTTTGTGAACTTTTGAAGTATATGTCCTTAATAAATATTTGGTTTTGGCATGAGAAGATTTATTTAACTAAGTGGAAGAGAGAGCTTTACAAAAAAAATCTACTAAAGAAGTTTATAAATTTCTATTAGAAAATATTATTTTTAGATATAAATGTATTGAAAAGATTATTATTGATTGTAGAAAATTAGATACATAGAAAACAAGAGAGTTTTTTGAAAGATGTAGAATCAAGCTTACACTCACAACAGCATATAATCTTAAAGGTAATGCCAAAAGTGAGTGAGGTCATCTTTTGATACTTAAAACCATTCTTAAAGCATATAAAGGAAGAACAAAAGAATGGCTACGATTATTATTATTTGCTCTATAGATTGATCATATTATTCATAGTTTAATAACTGAATATATGCCAATAGAATTGATATAAGAATAAAAGCCTATTATGTTGGTTGAAGAACAAATATATACTTGGAGTATTTTATCTTGGCAAGGTAATATATTAAGAGAATAAATTCTTATACTTTGAATTTATTAATTAGAAAGAAGACTTCAAGACATAGAAAAAATAATTATAAGTTAAAAAAAGGTATGCTTATAAAACAATAATAGATTTGATAAGTAGCAATGGTTAAGCCCAAAAGAAATTCAAGATGATGATTGGATTTTGATATATGATAGTAGCTTAAATAACCATCATAATATTCTTAGAAAATTTTTTAAGTATTGATTTGGACCTTATGTGCTTGTAATTATTCTAGATAATTCCACATATATATTAAAGAAGCTAGATGGAACACATTTTAAAATTCTAATTGCAAAAAAATACATAAAACTTTTCAAATAATAGAATCAAGATATAATACATGAAGATGTAGGAAAAGAGATTGATATCTTTACAAATGAAGAAAAAGAAATGGACTTAAAAAATGATATTATTGAAGTAGTAGTATGATGCCAACCACAACTTTGGTTCTTCTTAGTGCATATCAAAGGATGCATAAGTTTAGAAGAGGTGGATGTTGTGTTGTGGTTTGGCTATCATATAAAAATAATATAAATATATATTTAATGTATAATTTATTATATAACTCAATAAGAGCCATATTATTAGATTTTAGTTGATTACAAAATATAATTAGGTTATTATTTTGAAAGGAGTCTGTTTAAAAGGACTACTATTGAGGTTTGTATAACCTTTTTTTTTATAATGATTTTTGAGGTTGATTTTATATTAATAATAATTTTTATATATTTTAGGTTACTTTTGTTAAATATTGGTGATCTTTGAATTTTTTTTTTTTTTTTTTTTTTAATTTGATATTTAGAACACATATTATATAAATCTTATTTAAAAAAAGGATTAGAAAAGAATTTTTAGTTTAAAAAGAAGTAATTAGGCCATCCATGTAGATGAATGGAGATGGATGATAAAAATTTCTATTTCTATTGGCCAAAAGCCATACTAATAGGCCTTAAGGAAGCTATCCGAGGCCTTATTAGAGATTAGGATTTCATACAAATGAAGAAGAAGAAATGGATTTTTTTTTTGAACACATTTAAATATCATAGATTAGAATTAACAAGTTTAGATTTTTGGCTATGGTTTTGGTGCAAAAATTAAGTGATTTGGAGTTTTTATGAAGGAAAAATAAGCACTCAAAGTTAAAGTGTTGATTTTGTACCTACTACCATTCTTTGAGATATAATTCATGCATACAGAAAGCAATAAACAATCAATAATTAAGATTGGACAAAGCACTTTTTTTATTATATTTTGCATATATGGCTTAATGAATTTTAAACTAGGATGAAGAAAATATTAGAAGTTGAAGTCAGCACTTATAATCTAAGGGCAATAAGTGACTTGCTTAATTAGTAGTTATATTTTGAGCTATATCTTAAGCAATTTGACAAGATTTTGATTCAAAATTTTTAGAAATATGTGTTTTTTATATTGCAAAGCTACATAAAAATTTTTTATGGTATTAAAATTATAAATTTTTGAAACATAAAGAAAATAATGCTCAAATATTAATAAATTAGGATTTTAAGCAAATACTAGGATTTTTGAGATATTAGATGATTAAAAGAAAAGTTATAATTAAATTTATTTGTATAAAAAGCTTAAAGATATAAGCTATACTTTAGAAAAATGTGATAAAAATTTAATAGCTAGATCAAGAGTTATTAGATCCTAAAATTTACAAAAAAATCAATTATTTATAGGTGATTAAGATATTAAAAGATTTTATTATAATTTGAGCATTTTATACAAACTAAAGGAATTTTTGAGAGCCAAGACTTTATAGAGGTGAAGAGATAGATATTTAGAACTATAATAATATTTTTGATATAAAGATGAATTTTTAAAAAGAGATTATGGATTTTCTTAGAAATTATTAAAAATCTAACTTATCAAAAATTAATTAATTATAATTTGGCATAAAAAAGGGTATTATAGATTTTTTAGATGCCATAGAAAAATCTTATATACAAACCTACTTAAATATAAGAGATTTTTATTAATATAAATTTTTTTAAATATTATTATAATTATTTGTTTTTCTTATGAAGGACAAATGACTTATTAGAGCTTGGCCAATAAGTTATAAGTAAACTTTCTATAGCTAAGTATCCAATGTATTCCCAAATTAAAAATCATACCATATAACAATGCCAAAGAATATCCAGCAATCGCTCGGTGGTAATCATTATTAAAATACAACATATCCATAAAGGATACATTGAAATAGTTTCTAAAGGATGTTTTTGTAATAAAGACATTGAAGTTTAAGCTTAATCTATAGTAGAAGGCATTGGTCACTATCATTGATTGTAAAGATTGATGAATCTTTTAATTTATAAAAGATAATTTGAGTATGTGGCTAATTTCATGCAATATATCTGTGATTTCTTTTACCTTTGATCAATTTTGATTCTATCCCTTCTCATTGAATTTAAAACTAAAAGGAAGAGGTGATGTCATAGATATACAATTAAAAAAAATTCTAGAAAATTCTTGATGGTTCTAAGAAGGCCTTAGTATGTCCTAATAAATTCTAATTTAGAACTTAGATTTTAGAAGATTCTAGGAGATCTTAGATGGTCATAGAAGGTTTTTGGAGGCATAGATATTTTTAACAGTTGCCAAAGTAGGATCTTAGTTTGCTTCACATTTAAGCATCAAAGAAACTTTTCAAGGAGCTTCCTTGTATTTATCAATTATAAAAATCAAGATTAAAGAAATCCTCAATGTCCACAACACAATCCTTGTGGCTCAATTTAGATCTTTTAGTCTTAGTTCTATGTCTTGTTATAATTCCTTGCTTAAGATATAAAATGATTTTTTTTTATTTTAATTCTTTGAAATTTTAGAGTCTTATTTTAAATCTATTTTTAAAAAATAAAAAAAGATTTATATTTTATAAACTTTATAATAGACCTATAAATAAAAACAAATGAATTAATGTACATACTTCTATTAAATTTTTGACATTAATTTGAACTTAATTAATTAAATAGATTCAAAATTATTAAAAATTAAGTGAATTAGGATATTTATAGTTGGTGGTTTGAAGATTAGTAAGGGTTTTAAAAATTTGCAACTATCCACCAATTGGATTGAAATAAAATTTAGTGCATTAATAGTTGACGTGAATTCTAATATCTACAAAAAAATATTGAAGAGAAAATAACAATGTAAAAAAGAGATCTTAGTACTAAGAATTCAACATCAAGGTTGGTAAAGGAGGCTGTTCAATAGCCAAGCAATTTGTTTATATTTTTTTCTTTCAATGTACAAATACTATTCTTCTTAATTTTCTTGAACTTATTGTAAATTAGAAGATTAAAAGATATACAAAGATTGAAGTAAAATCAATGGTTAATTTAAAAGTTACAAGGTTTTTAATTTGTTATTCCAAGTTTAGAAAAAATTTGGAAAAGTTGAAGATTTAGAATTATAAGGATAAATTAGAAAGTTAATATGACTAATTAATGAAATTAGTAGTTGAAAAAGAAAATATAAAAAAAATAATAAGAAGAAGAATAATAATAAAAAATAGAATAATCGGAGTCACTATTTCTACGTAAGAAAAGGGTAGAAATTAAAATTAGTGAGAAAAAAGAGGGAAAGAGAAGAAAAAATATGGATCTCAAAATGATTAGAAATAGAGAAATTTTACTTAAAATAGTAAATATTTTTAGAATTAATATTTTTGTGAAAAAATGGGATTGAAAAGGACCTTAAATTAAGTCCTTGTAATCCCCCATAAGTGTGAGTTTGAGACGTGAAAAAAAAAAAAAAAAAAAAAAAAAAAATTAAAGACAAGTCCAAGAGATTCCTATCATCCTAGTCTGTCGGTTGAGAACCGGTGCAAATCTTATTGGGATTAATAAGGCAAGAGGCTATGAGGGCGCAAGTTTGAAGAAGGTACATAGTAAAGCAGTGGATGACGAGTACCAAAGCGAAAGAATAATGTATTTGAATTATAGCGTAAGTTGGGCATAATGATCCATTGAGTACGGTGTATTGGCAATGTCGTGATATAATGCAACTATTACGTGAAAGAGTGTGGAAATAGTATATTATAAAAGATCTTAGTTCAAAATATTGTAACAAATTATCTTAGAAAAACAGATAATAGTAAAAAGGGAATAAAACTAATGAGTGTTAATGCTGCCCTTTTTACAAATGAGCTTCTATTTACTTTGTAGGGCCATAAGTAAGGCAAAACAAAGTAGATTGGGAAATAAAATAATATAGGCATATATAGGAGAGAATTAAGAATAGGTTTCAGAAGAACTTACTACAAAAATCTCGAAATAGATACCCAGAAAGGACCAGTTATGAGCTGGGGTCGAAATCAGATTCCAAGGCACAAAACTGCATGCCTACGACGGATCCGGAAGTTTTTTGCAGATCGGAGATTAAAATTAGAAAGTGGACTTGAGATGTTTGGTATAGGAGTTGGTTTTGAGTGATTTGGAGAAAATTGACTTAATAATAGCTTTGCAAAGTCAGGGTTGTTTTTGGCAACTTGGGATTTTATGAAATAAAATAGGGTTGATGTTTTAGACAATTTCAGAAGTTTTGTAATAGATCCATAGCTAAAAATTTGTGGGTTTTTGGGTATTGTTGTTGTTAATGTGTGCTATAAATTTGAGTTGAATCTAATAGTTTAGTTGTACGTAATTGAGGTTTAAGTGAGTCAAGGTCTCGGAAATTAAGTTTTGAAGGTCAATTAGGGTTTTTGAGATCTTGAGCAATTTGCCAGTTGGATTGGAATAATTTTTATTTATACAAATAGTAGACTTGTTTTGCTATACATGTGAGTGATTTGACACTCATTGAATGGTGAAAAAGGGAGAAATCAACACTAGAACGTCAACATCAAGGTTGGAGAAGGAGGCTGGCCAACACTCGAGAAGTTTTTAGGGTTTTTCTTCTATTTGGTAAGTTCGATTTCCGTCAAATTTCTTGTGCTTATTTTTGACTTAGAGGTTGAAAGGTATACAAAGTTTTAAGTAAGATCAATGGTCTAATCAACAGAGATTGAGGTTCTAATTTTCCCTAGGGTTGATTTGAATTGGTTAGAATTTGGTTTAAGATATGTTTAGGGTTTGGTTTAAGATTTAGGATTTGTTTAGGATTTAGTTTAGGATTTGATTTAAGATTTAGGATTTGTTTAGGATTAGAATTTGATTAGGATTTGATCTAGGGTTTGGCTTAGGATTTGACTAGGATTTGGTTTAAAGTTTAGGATTTGATTTAGGGTTAGGATTTGATTTAAGATTTGATTTAAGATTTAAGATTTGATTAGAGCTAGGATTTGATCAGGGTTTGACTTAGGGTTTGATTTAGGATTTGACTTAGGTTTTGACTAGGATTTGACTAAGGTTTGATTTAAGGTTTGATTTAGGTTTTGACCTAGGATTTGAATAGGATTTGACTAGGATTTGAACAAGATATGACTTAGGATTTTAAATTTTTTATTTTTAGTATTTTCTAAATTTAGTATTTTATATATTATTTTCTTTTATGATTAATGTATGATTCATTTACTCTTCTTTTATAATTTCTTTAAGATTGGATCAAAGTTTGATTAATATTGTTAAGATTTAATAGAAGTTGTTTAGGATTCTATTAGAGTTGTTAGGATCTTATTGTTGTGTATTTCCTTTTTATCTTCCATAACCAGGTGCCCGGAGCATTCTCGAGCAAAATTGTACGTATTATGACAGCGGTTGAATGCGGTGGACATGACAAGCAATGAGCAAGATCAACAAGAACGAGAGGTGGTAATGTGAAGACAAGCACTGGTATGGTAGAACAATTGGTGGTAAAACTGAGAGCGGGAGTAGATTGCAGAGAAAGTTGTAGGTGTGATCAAGTAAGAGCGCAAAGCCAAGGAGTAGAAGTGGTTGAATTGAGTTGGAGGACAATAGAAGATCAGTGTGAATATATGGAGTAGTGAGAGTTGGCAGACAATTTTGCGGAGTTCTTGGGGCCTCAAATTAGTTACGTAGTTGTTATGGTAATGGAGACTAGTGAACATAGGATTGGTAGGGTTTGAAAACTTGGTGGTAAGCTTGCCATAAGAAGGGAGTGGAAGTACAGCAATTGAGTCCGAAGGGAAGAGAATGGCGGTGTTGGAGCAGCGTGGTATCGATGGCAAACGAGTGGGAGTCGACGGAGAGAGGAAAGTCTGATTGCTGCTGTATTGATTAAAGCAAGTCCTGCAAGCCGAGAAAGAGATCAAAGTGAGTTTGCAAAGAGTCCGTAGGGTAGAGATATAGTGGAGAGACTACAACGAGTGTGTGAATAGGAGTTCAAGGTGCATATAAGTATAGCGTCAGAGCTAAGTGTTGAAGACTAAGAAGAGGTGGTTGCAAAAAAACTATTGCGAGTGTAGTTGCAATAGCCAGAGTGTACAATATAAAAAATTTTAAAAATTAAAGAATCTATTGGATTACAAATACAAAATACAAGACCCATTTAGAGACTCTATTTTATTTTATTTTTTAAATATTTTTTATAATATTTTTAAATAAATTATATTTTATATATACAATGAAATCTGATAATTTTTAGCTTTTAAAATTATTATAAAATAGTATATTAGTTAATTTTAATATAAAAAATTTATAATATAACTAATTTTAATCTCTTAAATAATATGTGTTATAATAGTAATATGAGTATTATTTCTTATTGATAAAAAAATTAAAATTTTAAATAATATTTATAAAATATATAAAATTCAAGATATATATATATATATATATATATATATATATATATATATATATATATATATATATTAAAAAATTAAATAATCTAAAAAGATCTCTAATATATGAGTGATTTTTAAACCAAGATTATAACAAAAATTCTAATGATATATTTTTATCTAATTTTTTTTTAAATCTATAATAAAAATTTAGTTAATATAACTTTCATGTAAATTAATACTAATTATAACTTATGAAATTTTTCTTTAAAAAATTTAAAACTATAGAGTTGTTTAAAAGTTTAAAAATAATAATATATATATATATATATATATATAATTTTAAATTGTTATAATATACTTCACTTTTATAAAAGAATAGAAATATTTGAATTATTATAGATATGTATTAGATTTAAGTTTTGCCACCTAATTTATTTTTAAAAATCTTCATATGTCTTTGTTGTTGCTACTAAAGCATAGTTTTAGATTAAATATGTCATTAATTTGTTGCATAATACTTTTTATTATTATTTAATATTTGAAAGAAGTTTTTGATATTTGTAGGATTACAACACTCATCAAAAATAAAATATTTTATTTAGTAATTATTGCATACATTAAAAATTATATTTTTTCTTTATATGAGATGTTTTTTATTTTACTTCAATATTTTTTTTAATTCTTTTTCAATTTGATAATAGCATCAAGATATTACCAATAGATTTATTTGTTTAAATATCTTAATTTTATTATTTTTTTAAAAGTTCTAACTTCTAAATATATAATCTACTTATATATGATACTTACTATACTTCTTTTATTGATCCTAATGTATAATCATTATATTTATATAAATCCTACACCTTTAATATTTTTTGATATCATAAATCCTTAACCTCAAATCCCTACTAGCAATATTTTAGGACAATCTAACAATCGGTTGCTTGTCATTGGACTATCCACAAAATTTGAAGCAACTATTTAATCTAATTATAATATTCTTTCCATTAATTAATATCATCCATTGCAAAAAAAAGTGTTAATTATTAGAAGTTATTAATCATTAGAGGCGGCATATTGAAAGCACCGTAGCAATCATCCTTGCCAAGGCTTTACGAGCTAAGTTGCTTGCTTCTACCTTGGTAGCCACATGCCGCTACTAACCATGTGGCCTTCCCTCATTTAATTAGGTATAGCCACATGGTCTTGCCTCACTCAATTATATATAGCCACAAAGCCTTGCCAGCCACATAGCCTTGTCAACCACATAGCCTTTGTTAATGTCTTTTATTAATTAATAAAAATCAATAAAAATCAATTAATTATTAGAAATCGAATGTTATTAATTTTGCACTATAGAAAAAAATTAATTTCTAAAATTTTGATTAATTATTAGAGGTTATTAGTTTTTAGGAGATTAATTATTGGGAGGAATACTATATCTACCAATACACATAGAAGATGAAGTAAAAATAAAATAAAAAGTTTAGAATACAAATTGGATACTTATTTTATAAAATTGCCAAAAATAATTCTTAGAATTTTCAATAGTACCTTTCTCAAGAAGTAGTTCTAATAGAAATTTTACAAATCATATTAAAAATTGTTAAAGATATCTACCAAAATATTTTTAAAACAAATTCTTATATTTGTTACAATTTTTGAAGTCAAGTTCTGAGCCGTTATAAGCATATATATATATATATATATATATATATATATAGTATATTTTAATACTATCAACAAAAGTCAAGGCTTCCAAAAAAAAATAAAAAAATAAAAAGAGGTATAGGATAATAAAAGTTTTTCATTCTAAGGAAAGAAAACTTTGAAAACACTCGATTCTAGGTATAAAGACAAAGTGTGCTTCTGGTTATACAAAGTGGCTTTATAAGAACACAAACCATTCAAATTCAAGTATACAATGTATATCATCAATTTTTCTCATCACGACTTTAGATGCCCATTACCAATGCAAAAGTGAAAGTAAATAACAAGATAATATAACAAGATTTTTTTATATATAACATATAACAAGATGATATGTAAAATTGTAATTGATAATTAATTCCTTATAATTTTAAATAATTTATTCTATTAAAAGATTGTCTTATAAATTTAAATTACAAAGATATAAAAATAATTTTTTTGTAAGATACTATTAAATTTTAATCACATCTATAAAATCTTAGTACTTAAAAACCATTACTACAACTAAAAGTAATTTAATTGGTTTGTTTCAATATAATTAAAGATAAAAGTAATTATTAAAATTTATTTAGGTTATAATTATTTATAATTTTTTAATATTTGGATTTAATTATGATTTTTTAGAATTAAATTTAAAATTAGAAGATATTTAGGCTTATTAAAAATAAAAATTTATTAAAATATATTAGTATTAAAATTTATTTATATTCTTTAGAATCTAGATTTGATAGAATTAAGACTTATCTAAGATTTAATAGAATTTGGATAAAATAGATTTTGATTTAAAATTTATTAAATTCAATATTTAAGAATAGAATGAATAAAAATAATTAAAATACATATCAAATATCAATTGCATATAATTATTCAAATGAAAGATATTATAAGAATTATAATAAATAAAAATATGTAATAATAATTGAATTTTTAAGATATATGTTAAATTAAAGAATATTTAATAAATAAATATAACATTAAATTTAAGATTTATTTATAAGCAATTTTATTTTATAATACAACTATTTCATAAAAAAATTGATGAAAATCCAAGTTGTGATTTATAAAAATCCATGTACAAGTTTTATTAATTGTCTTATGGCTTAATAGCTAATAGATCAAATTATCTAATATTTTTATGTTCTATACTATTTTATTTGCTAATAAGCTTCTTCTACATTGGTAGGACCAAAAATTGGTTAAACTAAGGTAAAGCATGTAAAAAAAATATGATTATCTTTGGAGCAGAATTAAGATTAAATTCATACAAAATTAATCATAAAAATGGTAGGATTGATATCTAAGATACTATCATTTGTAAGACAAGATTGGAATTTAAACACAAGGCATAAAAACAAGGGTTAAAGAAAAATGAGGTTATTTTTTAGAAATTAGAAGGTGTAGTTAGAAAATAAAATTCAATAAAATTCCAAAAATTTAAGACTTATATAAATTGTAATTTAAAAAATATCTTTAAAAAAGAAATCAAAGTTACAATTTTGTTTATAATAATAATTTGATTGCAATAAGAATTTTAAAAAAAATTAAATTTAGATTTAATTCTAATATTTTTTTTAAAAAATTGCTAGATGGACACCTACCTTTTATTATATAGACACCCTCTTATGTGATACACCTCTACAAAAAATAAACAATTTTGATTTTAAATGAGATTAATATATATATATATATATATATATATATGATATTGATAAATAATAATAGTAACAAAATATAATCTTTTATATTTTTATTATTTTTAAAGACAAAAGAATTAAAATCTAAGATAATATGGAGCCATAGAATACAAATAGATAAAGGATATATCAAATTTTGGTATTAAAATAACAAATATAATAAGAATCATGATTCAAAATCAAAACTAACTATTTTTTACAAGGGAGGGAAGAAGAAAGCATCCATACAATAAAAAGAACGTGTCTACCTAGTAGTCTCTATTTTTTAATCTAAAATTAATTATTCAAAATTTTATAAATGTATATAGTTGTTATATTTTTTATATTTTATGTTATTTTTACAATGGAATTGGAAGAAATCTAAACAAGTATATTAAAAAAATTACCAAAAGCTAATAATTTAAAATTATTAAGAATTTTTAAAATTTCTAAAGATTTATTTATTTGATTAAGTTGTACAAAAGTTTCTAATAAAATACATCAATATTAAACTTTATACTACGGTTTGAGTAGAAGTTAACATTTGGATCAAAATATCTAGTTGCTAAAACATTTCCTCAAATTTGGAATAGAAGGCCAAAAATACAATAGTGAAAGCCATTCCATTCATGCAAAAAACTTTGAAATTCAAACTGCAAAAGCTAATCAAATGATTCAACATCAACGTCCCGATAACTGCACTGAATATGAGCCCATTCACCAGCAGCCAAAGACCAATCTCTCCTCACATAATCAGAACACAGGACAAAATGTACATGACAAAGTTTAAGGATGTTCATTGACTTTGCGGTGATCATGACAACAACGGAAGAGCTTAAATATGACTCTTCGCATAGTAAAACGGTACAGAGAACCCCTCACATATTAACTCACGGATCAAACAAGCATAACGAGATCAGAGATATAGACGCCGCCTCCAATCACAGCTTTCCAAACACCACGAACATGTCAAGAGACGGCATACCCAGCACCACCTAATTTAGCGACTTCCTCGTTTCAACAAACTCGAAGCCAAAAGACCCTTCCATCACCACACGAATGCTGCAAGATATCATTGATCTTCACCATAACCTCTGGACACAGCTCCAACGCTCTTTCCTCTCTTTGTCATCCTTAAGTATTGGCACCGCGCACATGGTGGACACCTCAGACCTCGATGAAGCGCTACCAACCCACGCAAAAGCTTGTAGGCAACTCACGTACATTGCTAACCCATCTCAGGACATTAATACAACCTCATACCCACAACAATACTTCCAAACCCTGGTCAAATAGATATTGTCCCAGAAAGACTGAACACAACGGCTTCAAATTCCTTGATCGAACAGGTATTCACCAAGCTTCTCCACGGCAATGTTGCATTCACCAGGGGTGCAAGGTTCATCATATATCCCAATAACAAATGCGCTGTTCGTCTTCCTTATCGTGCAACCTCCAGGGCCCTGTCACGTAACTGAAAATTCAGTTGTTGATTCGCAACACGGAGAGCATCTGCTAGTCATGGCATACTGAAGTATCCGCGAGGAAACTCTACTAGAGATACCTCTTAGACAATTGGAGGTAGCATCCAGATACAGGAAATTTTCAGCATGCTTAAGCGTTCATAGAGAAGCGCAACCTACCTTCTTTCCGCGAATGACAATGCCTGGGTCACCTTGCAGAACCATGTACTTGGATCCTCCCAAAAAGAGCCCATTCTGGGCCAGAGGACTGTTTTCCTCAAATCCATTCAGAAGCTTGTCCACCTCCTCGGGGCTCAACTGCGAGATCAAACCTCAAATATTGGATAAAACTAAGCTCATCCCGGATGTTGACACGACAGAAGACATCTTACTACGACCAACAGTGCTCTCAAACCAATTCGCGAAATAATACTCTCTCCCCCATGATGATCAAGCGCACATGGCATTTGTCCCGGCGTGAAATCAATCACAATTCAGATTCCCATGCATCGGGACTATAAGATCGTCAATCTAATTCAAAAGGGAGAAAAGACATCTTTCAAGATAACTTCAGTACCATGGCGATCTCCAATTTCACATAATTTGGAGCACAGATCTTGACAGTTCCATTCAGTCGTACTGCAAGGTGTTAGACCACTCCACTTGACCTCAGATTCCTACTTCAAGACTCTGTTACTTCAATTAACTTCAAAGAGCAAAGATCGAATCAGATCTCTGACCACAGATCCCTACCTGAGGGAAGTTATCGCTCTGAGCCCAAACACTTCCATTATGGCCAATGATGGCAGCAGCTGCCAGTGAATGGCCAGGAGAAATCTCGTACATCAAGTGATCATCAATGTACGGTTGCCAAGACATGGTTGCTGCCGGTTACTCCTGCTGCACAAGCTCCTGGTAGCACTCAATAAAGCCCTTGAGTCGCGAACTAAAACCTGCACCAAAACATCCTCGGATTACCACCACCACCACCACCACCACCACCACTAATAACAACGAAAACTCCACGTCACATCAACCACCCTGACCATAATCACTGCCAAGGGTTTGCGATGCGGCATCTGCTACACAGTCCGACACCAGATTCGAAAAACCCTTACATTACATTCACCCCAGGCAATATGTTAATGCACAAACAAAGAAAAAAACACGGAATACTACACTGGGACTATCCACACTGGAACGATCCAGAGGTCCTCCTTACGCACCCTGAGCGAAAAGCCACAACCGACTCAGACAGTTCCAACACCACCATCAGCGTGAAGCTACGCGAAGAAATGAAGTACTCACCGAGCGCGATCGGGACCGAGGCAGAGTGGAGCAACACAACACAGCGACACAAACGCGGGATGGACGATCTCAGCATGGGAGACGCGGTAATTAGGGCTGCAGAGAGGGGCCGGTCCATTGAAACGGATGAATATTGAACCTATAACATATTATCATCCATCCCGACAAACGATCATCCGCCTGATGTCCAACCCAGTGATGATCATCCATCCTGTTAACGCAGCCATCCACATGATTTCCAGCCTATCGATGATCATCCATTCTGTAAAGTATATGCAATTGGGTGAGCTTGTTTTCGAAAACGAATGATTTAAGGATGATATCTTCATCCCATCATCCACATTCATCGAACTGGTAGGTGTGCTCTAGCACGATGCCTCGGCCACAGTCTCCACTGTCTTCAGAGCCCTCTCGCTCCTTCAGGCTGCGTTGCTTCTGCCGTTGAATCCGTTTCTAGTTCAGCCGAATTTTCAACAATTACTACGACATTTGATACGACACCATGAGTACTATGAAGTTTTGTCGAGAGTGGTGAGCACTCTTGCCTCCAACTTCGTGCATTTCTTTCTTCTTATTGGTTCCAAGATCTGCCACTAATAGAGCTTTCGGTCAATTGCGATGCTCACGTTGTTTAAGATGGTGGTGCTTGGTGCGTGGCAGTAACAATATTCTGTATCCGAGAGAGGATCGGGATAAGAAGGTTTTGCTCTACGCCTGCCGAAATTGTGACCACCAGGTGAGTTGACTTGTTGATAGCGGTTGTTGTTCAAGGTGTTAGGGTTTAGGACGTGGGAAGGGCAGACGATGTGAAGGTTTTGATGTTGCGATTTTAGGATTACGTATTGGGGAGGTGGCCGTGAGCTTGAATTATGATCCGTTGGATGCGTTGTTTCTTGAGCAGGAGGTTGCGGACAATAATTGCGTGTACAGAAATGAGGTGCTCCACAGTGCAGATGAGCGGACTCAGGTGCTCCAGGATATTGCTTCGGACCCTACGCTGCCTCGTATCAAGAATGTGCGCTGTGCTAATTGCCAGCACGGAGAGGCAGTCTTCTTCCAGGCACGCCCTCTTTTTTCCTGTGGTTGAAATTCACTTTTTTCTGCTTTTGACGATGTGTTGAACTTACAGTGTGTTCGATTAAGATCTTTTGCGGATAGGGTCATGGTCTCCAAAGCATTTTTCAACCTTAATCAGCAAGTTTTTTTTTGTTGTGATGTGCCTGACTTCGAAGTTCGACTAAAAGTATCTCAGTACAATACTGATATCCCAGTCACTTATTAAGTTTTGGGTGTCATCCGTACCGCATATACATCCTCAACAACGCCTTTTCTTGCTCCAAACAATAAATCTTAGTAGTGTATGTCTAATTTGAAATGGTACGTTGACTGAGAAGAAGCGAAGTATTTCTCCATACAGTCAGTCTATTCGGCATTATTCTAACTTACTTCATCAAATTATGCGTTTAATGCAGGCTACTGCTCGTGGAGAGGAAGGAATGACGCTGTTCTTCGTGTGTTGCAATCCAAATTGTGGCTACCGTTGGCGTGATTAATGTGTTAAGTGTGCCACAAGTCAGTGTTCCATAAATGGCCGTAAGGTTGAGACACCTTTGTTCTGTGCATGGGTGATCATCGCATGCTGCTGTTTTATCTGGAGGAATCTAACTATAAAGGTTATTATTTCTTATAATCGAATGACGCTAAGTTTTGAAGAAGGGAGCATTCCATCCTAGTATCAAGTAGTGATCTTCAGAACAATTCTAAGATGTGTGAGGTTTTCGTTCGAGCGATGCCATAAGACGTTGCCAGCGGTTCAGAATGAGTGGCAAAATTCAGAACTGGGTTTTGAAGCTTCAGCTGTAATTTAAAATAAAAAAAAACTTATGCTCTTTTTTATTGACTAGGAGATAATGCTATATAGTCCTCCAGCATTCGCATGGTGTGACATTGTGACATACAGAACACGGCCTTCGCTTCATATGAGGATTTGTACAATTTGCAAGTTGATATGGACCCAGTTTTCCAAACATATTAATCAACAAATGTATCGTGGTGATAGACTTGGATTTCTGTGTTGTGTGTGAAAAGCAACAAGCTTTGTGCATGTGACTGGGACTCTTGCTGCGGCCTAGCACGCCTGAATAATTCTTCTTGGAACCCACGGTCATTCTACACGTCCAAGCACAAAGGTACTAGTTTATAGACCCTGCATGATCTTTGCAGATTATATCAAAGATAAATACTCTTGGGTTGTGAATTGAAAAGCAGCATGTTTAAAAGCTTCAGTACTTGAATGTTTAAAAATATGTTTGAAAGTATGTATGTTTAAATGTTTAAAAGTATGATCATATTAAATTCAACATACTTTCAGATTATTTCAAGCCTTCAGAGGATGCAAATCACATGGAATATCACAAAATCCAGATGAAACTGGTCTTTGCATGGTGCAACTAATGTTCAGAAGAACTACCATTTCAATATAATCGTAAATCATAACATGATTTAATTCAAGACATAAGAATCTCACAAGACAAGACAAAATATTGAAATCTCACACATGGGGAGGCCTATCAATGCCATCAAAGTCTAATACAAGTCCTGGCACGGTTCAAGCCTGAGACACTGATGTTGAGAACACACGGCAATGAGCTGGAGGAGTATGTTTTCAGATCCACTATAAATAAAAGATATGTTGCGCCAAAAAATGCCAAGATAAACAGGCATGAAGAAAGACTGACCTCGCTGACTACAAATGAATTAGCTATACATTTGAGATGTCTTCTAGAGATTGAGTCAGGGAAATCAACCTTACTCTTAAACATTATGGTTTAAGAACTACGATCAAAGATGGCTCAATGAGATCACAAGAAGCAATTCATCTCATACAAAAGAGCTTTCACCGATTTCACCGCCCAAGTACTGAGCAAGTCAATTTATGCCCTGGCTGCAACTACCCAAACTCTCGGATGATCCTAACAGGAGAGATACTGAATTCACAGATGATACTGAGAAGCGTGGGAATGCCCATGATCATGCCCACCACAATGTTGGTGGTCGTGTGGGTTATGGCCGTGGTGGTGGTCAAGTTTCGAGCAGTCGTGCACTTGACAAGGATCCATGTTGTAACCCCCTTCAACGAATAAGCTATTGGTGTCAGGCGGCCGTGGGAACAGTAACTTCAACCGGTAAGCATCGACACCGTTCAGATAGTACCTGTGAAGCCGTTTAGCGCGGATAAACCCAAGGTTGCCATACAGTGTTAGAGCTCCTAGGTTCGTTACCTCAGCTTCCATAGTCACCTGCAACAAATTAAGCTCAGATCAGCATAACAGGCATAAAATCGCAGAGGAGGAATCGAGTAAAGAATATGCACTCACATTGGTTCCAAGCAAGATATATCGGACACAAAATGGTATAATAGAGACTTTTATAAATACAGCTCTATTTGCACTTCAAATCAAACTCGGGCAGTTGCACTTGAATAGAGTTACAAAGTACCTCGTCACATCCCGCGTCGTGCATGACTTGAACACAGCGAGTCACCAACTCTGTGGCTGCAGGACCCGCTAAATTGGATGAGAGAGGGCATCCTTCAAAGCTAGACAAAAAGGAGAACTCTCCCTGAACGTATGGACGTATACATAAGAACATTGCGAAATTGAACGGCAAGTTCACTTAAAACGAAGGTGTTACGACTCCAAGTCGGTGCCTCGGACACATTCACTGAAATAAATGAAAAGCACACATGTGTTCATTTTTGGCTGACGAAAGATAATGCTTACCAACGCCTTTTCCTCGGTGCTGCTTTACAACAACCAGCATGGCAATGTAGCCACGAAATGTATTTCGATGTTGCTCCATCTTGCAGACAATTGTGCCAATGCACTTTCCTTCATGCAAAGCCTGAATGATGCATGACTAGGATGAGCATATGTAACAGTTACGGTAGTTTCATACCCTAAAACGTGCAGTAGGTCAAATATAAAGAACGGAACGAAAACCACGGGAAGCTGGATTGAATTCGATTGTAATCAGGAGTTCAGAATGGTAGCCAGATGAATATAGTATATGGCATCAATGGTAGATAATAGAAGCACAAATCTTACTACCAATAATCTTGTAAAAATTACTGATCTAACGAATCCTTAGATTAGTAAAAAGTGAAAGCATCTGTGTTCCTCAAATTTACAAATCGAAAAGACAACCTAAAATTCATTTTCCAAGCCAAGTAACCGACACAAGACTTCAAGCCAGAAACATGCCCGACATTAGCATGTTCAGCATGATCATGCGGCTTAATATCCTCCATTCAGAATACACGAGCTATCGCATTAAGGACTAAGATGTAAAAGGGTCAACATACACTAGAATTATCTTGGTTCATTTAGGACATATAGAGCACGAAGCCGCTTCATGCTCACCAAAGCCTCGACTGTATCCAACAATTGAGCGGCCTCAGTTTTTCCAACTATTTACAAGGGGTACGCATATAAAGGTTATCTAGTTCTGTACAATACCAGAACGTGTATAAATTAGAGCTCCTACCGCAAAATAATTTCATGGATATTGCAGTCATCTTAGTTAGAAAAGGCAGAGCATCGAACGCTGCAGGCCAAAATATAATTCACAGAAAACAAAAACTAATTATGATATATTCCTAGAACACCGGCGACCAACGAAAAATGTAGACAACCTCTTGTAACCGGCAAATCAAATGCTCAACTCAGATAATTTGTTCCCTCAATAAGATATCAGAAGATATTTCTCAAGACGCAGTGTTCAATGACTATGAAAAAGCATTCGTCACCAGAGAAAACACATGGAGAAAACACTATTTATTCTGATACACCTCAGCGGCAGATAAAATATCAACTCATTACAGAAAGCCCACAAAGGTCTTCGACAAATAAATTACATTTTAATTCATCATCCACCCAACTGCAGGAACTGAATTCGGACTTGCAACTAGGGTTTTGTTCAAACACTTCACCGTCCGACGTCTCAACCGTGGCGATGAGTGCAAACAATGCTCTCTTCAATTAACAATAGAGCTCGCACTCTCGTCGAATATATTACACCCTACTCATCAAAAATCACGCTTGCAACTCACTTCGTAAATCATACAACCCAGAAGTCAAATTCCCCTGCATGAACTCGTAAGGCCCAGTAAGTGAGTGAGAATGCACAAATAGCTTACCATGAAGCAGAGGTCAGGCCAAAGCGTAATGAAATAGCGATAAGTGAAGATCGAGTAGGGCTCCGACAACTCCTGGTCAATCAGCGCCATGATGTCCGGCAGCTGCCTCTCGTCTTTGTAAGAAACATACTCAATGCGGCCGCTCCCCAAACTCTCACCAATCTTCGTCCCTGCGTCCGCCCCTTTCACTTCTGCTTCCACCATAGCGACCCAATTCTTCTAACGCCGCGCCAGTGAAGATGATGCAGTTGCTTCACTCCAGCGTGCCTCGTGCCAATCCTGAAATGCTCTGAACTGATCAACAACGGCGCGTATTCACAATGAAAAGCCACATATCTCACAACGCTGTGATGATCAGCGTCTCGTAGTGATGATCTGAGCAATGACAAGACAGAGACGAAGGAATCGAAAGTGATGGTGATGGTGTGCTCCGACACCGCAACACACAGTCCTGACAATCAATCCTGCTTCTCCTGCCCGGTGTATTCCTTTGGAATTGCTCAAACCGAAGTTCCATCCATCCTTTTTATTCATCCATGTCTCGGTCTTCATCTACATCCACAATTGACCAACAGTTTTGGATGATAAATGTACACTGAAAGTGTAAGTTAAATTTTGGAAGATTAAATGACATACTGTCATATATATGATCATGTATAAAATGCCTACCTTTTTACATAATTATCTTCAAATTTAATCCTGTAGATGAATATTGTCTAATAAGTTATCATCCATGTGGGTTGAGTTTGGACAAAGGGTTCTATATGTTGCCATATAGGCAAAAGGCAAAACCTTTTTCAAATAATTTTTTTTATATTTTAAAGAGTGAAAATCTGCAAAAGAGAATTAAAGAGAATAAGAAAAGACATGGAGTTTAAGCATCTCTAGATAGCACAAGGTTCTTAACTAACATTATGTCATCTACTCCCAACTTCTACTTGATGTGAAATATAAAATTCCTTTTTGTTATAAGTTGAAACCATTTTAAGACTAATAAAGTTCAAAATCTATTCTTTTGTTAGTATAAAATATAAAAATGAATTGAAATTTTTTATGATAAATGTTAAACTCAATGTGTCAGTTTTATATTGTCTATTTTTATTTGTAAATACTGAATTATACACCAAAAAATTGGTTTGCCATTACCTCAAATACTAAGCATGAACATGACTATAAAAAGCGTTGAATATATTATCTGCTTTTAAAAAGCACCCGAAGAGAAAACGATGTGCTACTGCACGGGATGCTATTGCTAAGCGGTGCATCACTCTAATATCATAAGTTCATGTGCCAAGCTGACTAGGCTTCCATCTGTTCTGACATATTATCCATCAGTTTCAAGTACGGATATATTTGACTTAACTTTTACAAAAACTACCTTCGTGTGATCACTCAGAATTGTTGAATGCTATCTGTAAATTGTATCGATCAGATATGAAGTCAAGGATCTCAACAACGAGTAGTTCTCATAACAGGAGGCCCTGAAGTTTGAACTTGGCAGGAAGAGGCCAGTTCCAAGATGTTACACAATTCTCAGGTAAACATGTAAACATGTAAACATCTACTAAATTATTTGAACACAATGTAAACTCATCCTTCATACAAGTATAGAACCATTGAACATGAAAAATGTATGTCTTTCTTCAAAATGGAGGTCTCAGCTAAGTTGGATGCTGGACAAACAGCGATAAAATTACAGATCTGGAGATACCCAGCATCACTGGAGATTCATGCCAGGTATGCTCCTACGGTGTCACTATTGTTATGATATACAAATTGTTGGCAAACTATGACTGTTTATGTGCACTAATGTACCACACCGGACAAGTACAACGGTATTCACTATAATTTGTGATGAGATCAGTGTCAAGTTTTTCCGTAAGGTAATCTAACATGGTTGAAATCGGCGAGAAAAATCAATAGACCGATCTAAAGGAAGATCTCACGAAGGGTGCGGGCAGCGACCCGAGATGTGAGTCGGTTCATGAGGTCAGGTAGAATATTTCTTGCAACATCTGGAAGTACTGGCGCCAAATCGCTCAGCATTTGTTGAAGGTTCACGTTTCCCTGCGTCACCACATCGCGCAGGGAACAAAAATTAATAACGCTAACACACACTATCTATAAGACAAACAAGATGTCCACTGTGAATTGGTTCCGTTGGAGTGAAACATGAGTTGACCCGAAGCATATTTTTCACTCAAGATTGGACAAAAAAACAAATTTTCTCCCATGGATCGACAAAAGAAGGAAGAAATGGGGGCTAAACTATCAGATGTTCACCACATGTGAGTGTAAAATACCATTAAAGCAAGTGCTACTTTTCAGCCCTGTTATTGAGAGACACAATTTTCAGCTAAAAGTTCCTTGATGTATGTTGATTTATTACTTTCTAGTTTAGCAAGGGCTGAATCACATACCTGCGCTGAAATAGACTGAGACGCTGGAGAGCCAGATGAAAGGAATGCAACGACCCGCCGCATGTTGTTGAGTACTATCTCATCTTCCTTCGTTACAGTGGGCACGAGTGAAATTGCTCTTGGAAACCCAGGTAGAGGAAAAGCATTAATCATCGGGTCGAATCTCTGAAGACCTAAAGCCATTACCACTCTGGCTAGCTCCTCTCGTGTCACTGCATCAATCCCCTTAACAACCTGCAAACACATACGATACCTCCCAAGTCACTACTACTGACTCACGTGGTAACACAATCCATCACCAGATTTGTTTCACCTAGTTTATGTAAGAATTCTAAAAGGGAGATTATATCGTAGATCAAAAAATTAATCAACAGCGTATCAGAAACTACAAATTTGTCCATGAAGAGTCAAATAGCTCTTATGCGCTATAGAGAAACTTCTTAGGAAAGATTCAATACCATGGTGACAGAGTTATGCATAAATTTCATGCTGCAGAAAGTGTACTAGAATGTGGTGAATACCTCGTCTAATATGAACTCTCGAAAAAATTCACCCTGCTCTGAAATCAAGAAGCTCAAGGCAGCTCTAGTCTCCACACCTCCTCGCTGGTCTACCACAGGAAATGAGCCACTTGTTGCAAGGGATTTACCGGCAACTGCACCTGAGAAGGCACGACTACCTTGCAATTCCTCTCCTCCACCACTCTTAGCTGCAACTGTGAACGTTTCAAATGCTTCCATCACATCAATAAATCTTTCTGCATCGAAATTTGAAGTTCTTCCATAGATGGTATAACGTAGCGCCTCCCTTAGCCTAGGGGAAGGGTCTGTCAATAACCTCTGCGCACAAAGCCTGACCATCAGTGACTACTGTGCTGATGCACTGCACTTACGGTGATAAACGCATAACAAAGACTACTAACCAGCGCGCGCACACAGATTATATCTCATCATCTCGCCCCGACGATAAATTTACCTAGACATGGTGAGAATTCACTTACTTGAGCAATGTATGGATAAGCCTCATCGACAATAGCAAAATCTGGATTGCCGACTAAAGCGATACCTTCAAGTACACCGATTGCACGGATAATAAGAGCAAAGTAGGGTGGGATTCGGAAAGGGTAATCGAAAGTGATCTGAGCCAAGTCTGCGGCAAGCTCTTGGAAATTAATATTTTTCGCACCACCACCTTCGAGGGCTTGATCGAACACTTTCGCAAGAACTGGCATGATTGGCGCTAAATTCACACCTTCGGGGATAAAATCTAGAAGGACAAAATCTTTAACGATGGACTCGTAATCTCGGTGAATCAAGTGGGATATAGCTTCAATCATTCCATACTTCTGGTTGTCAGTGATCTGCGTCATAAGACCTGTGAGGCAGATAATGGGCAAAAGACAGGTGAGGTCAATCAATTTAGTCTTCTTGAAAGGGGCGATATCACTGGAAATCCTAGTAACAACTTCCAGAAGATTGAAGTGGATAGACTTACCAAAATCAAGTATGGCCAATTTTCCCTCGGGAGTGCGGATAAGGTTGCCAGGATGTGGGTCTGCATGAAATAGTCCAGTGTCCAAAAGCTTCAACCACAAATTACAACAGAGTCAAAACAAGGTGTTATTAACACATGGTTGTCAGTTCTAAGCATTGCAACTCATACAAGTAAAAATTCACTTGGTTTGAATTAGCGTATATTGTTTCCCTTTGAAAAAAAGTCATGCAACTTCGCGAGTGCAACAGAGGAAAAATAGCAGCATTGCCTTCATGATCTTCGCTACAGCCCAAGGAAATGAATATATCCACACCTGTTTCAGATAGCAGATAACTCCAATGTTTACTAGGTCGCCTACATCATTTGCCGTGCTTTGTGAGAGCTTCTCTCCTTCTATCCAACTGGTTGTCAGGACACGCCGTGAAGTATACTTTGTGAATGTCTTCGGCACAACCACCTGGCAAAAAACAGCAATACGAGAGCGAATACAAAAGTGAATTTGGGCAATCAAACAAGCATGTTGACAATATCGAGAACAATTAAAGAAGTTAAATCAATTTCTAACCTGAGGAAGGTCAACTCGCATTTGCTCGGCAAACCTTGTAGCATTTTCGCCTTCGTTTATATAATCAAGCTCCTCGAAAAAACGAGCTGCCCACTCGTCAACAAGCCCTACAACATCTGTAGCTATCTGCATTCTTCTGGCAAAGAAATTACTTTAGACAGTTAGCATCATGACAAAAAGCTTATAGAAACTGGAATACACTTTCGCCTCAATCAAGCTTTGTTTTCTCTCACGGACCAATAAACTTGAGAAAGTTGAGAAACTGGAACATAAGTTTTGCAGCATGCTAATGAGTATGATTGAATTAAATCACATGCCTGAGGAAATCTGCGAAGAGAAACACCCAGACGACGGATGATAAAGAGATCAATTGTCACAGTCTCCAGCACGTATGGTCTTTGAACTTTCACAGCCACAGTTTCACCTGTCTCTATGAGTTTCCCCTTGTACACTTGACCCAATGAAGCTGGCCAGCATCATAACAACATTCACTCAGTTAGATACTTTTCCTTAAAGTAAAATTTATATCTTGTTAGGCAGAAACACGTAAAGAAACTATAGATCACACCCATGTGGCAAAAGAATCGTCAGAGGTTGTACAATACCTGCCGCAATCGGGGATTCAGTGAGCTCAGAATAAATTTCTTGCCACGGCTTTCCCAACTCAGATTCAATGAGGGCCATAGCTATGTCGTTCGGAAATGAAGGAACCTGTCAAGTGACATTTCTAGTGTCAAGTGAAAATCAAGCAAGAATCCAGACCACAAATCCAATTATTCAGCTGCGAATCAGAATACCGGTAGTAAAATTTACCTTGTCGCAGAGCTTTTGAAGTTCAGTCATGGCAGAAGGTGAGAGGATGTCAGGTCGAATACTAAGGGCTTGTCCTAGCTTAATGTACGCTGGACCAAGTGACGTTACGATCTCTCGAAGCTCAATAGCTCGCTTTACTTCATTCTGTTAAAAGAAAGAGAGACGTCAATCTACATCTGAGACGTTCAAGTACATAAAAGCATCTTGAGGAATAGCTTGTTTTTCCTGAAAAATCGTGTCTGAACGTGCTAGTAAAATACTCATGGTCACAAACCCTTGATGCCATCTACAATAGAATAAAATCCAAAGAAGAACAAATCTGCTTACTTCCTTCACTTTCTTCGTTACAATGTCCATCGCAATACGCGACAGAAATCCGCCTGCAACTCCCAGTAGTTGAGCGATACGAGTCGCAACAGATCCAGGGCGTTTCCCCCAGTACGCAGCTATAGTTTCAGGATCATAAACAAGTGGCAGGCTTTCCTCGCCCTCCACATCATCCACCTACACAGAACATAGCGGTGGTTGAAAAACCTGTTCGAATTTAATAACGCGTTCGCTAATTTTCGCTAAATGTTTCTAAAAATCGTCAGATAACATGGAAATTGATGATCCGATTGCACTACACAGAAAAGTAACTCAGCGGATGTGGCAAAGTGGCATACCAAAATGATCTGACACATACTACGACAATGAATCAACACAGAGAAGGCATAGTCTTGAGCATATAACTTGAAGGGATAAAGCAAACCTCAACAAGCCGCATCACAACGTCATCAGCTGCAAATTGCGAATCAGAGAGATTCTGACCACGAAGCCCACGCATGAGGGATGCAACTTGCTCGTCTTCCTCCATTTGAGCCCGCATCCTCTTCATTTCTTCTGCCATTTCTCCCACTCTCTGTCATCCAGACCCACAATAATAACCGCTTTCAAGTTTTGGTTCAATACATTCAACTAGAATGGAAGTGTCAACAACTGATTCATCGCACCCAATCGACTCTAGCTGATTTTGGTCGAGAAACCGCATTCTCGACGAAGAGAGTATCTGTTACTTGTAACTTAACCAGGAAGCACAAAAAGTCGTGTATGCTGAGCGAAAGCGGACATCCTCCTAGTGCGGCAAACCCGGTAGAACAGCTAAATTTAATATCACGTGATTGCGACGTATGTGGTAATATTCACGTTCGAGAAGCAACATTCACGACATTCCTGACATTTCAGCTGATTCAAGAGCTCATAAGCTGAACATAATTTTTGAGACTTATACTTCCTGACATGTGCAGCTCCCCTGCCAAGGATACTGAAAAGACCTCAATTCCCAAGCATCTCATATCCCCTGTAAACTTGTCTACAATGCCTCAAAAATCCATGAAATTCTCACATAGAAGTGTTCCGTCTAAATCCAATTGGGTAATTCACTTTCAAAAATTCGCATAAATTCAAAACATATCTTCCCACATTACCAGACGACTTACCATCGAGCGCCCTTTGGAAACAGAGTCGTAGGCTCCACCATACACGGCACCATTCGAAGCACCATTCGCAGCACCATTGGAGCTACCGCTTCCTCCACTCACCGCACCAGTACGAACCGGATCACGCGTCGCCACAGCTCGCGCCTGTCCCGCGACATGCCCACTCAAGCCCGACTTCCCCTTAAATGGCCTAACAAAGCAGCTCGGCGACGGATTTAGGAAAGGAGAATGCAAAGATCCAACCACCTCCGGCATTGCACTCGCTAAACCCGCCATCCCACAAACCTCCAACGCCGCTGCCATAATTGCACCAATGCCGCACACAGAGCGCAGCGAGCAGCCTCCGTCCACACACACCCACCTCAAAACTTCCTTCAACTACTCCCAATTGCTCTAATCTCAACTCTCATGCGTCAATTGCGAGCTGAATTGTGCAATTCTTCACATGCACCTCTCACAAAACCCAAGCCCACATCCTCGACTGTAGTTCTCAGCTCCTGAGACCTGGTGTCGAAGTGAAGCAAATGTCGAAGGACCCACGTTCGGGAGCAACGCGTCGAATCTGCTGGCTCCATGACGACGAAGAAAAGCAGGGATTGAAGGCAGCCCACGTCTGCGATGGAGGGCCTTGGGATGCTGGTCGGAAGGAATCGGGGTCGTCGAGGGGCGGCGCAGCTGAGAGCCTGGGGTTCAAGGAGAGGCCACAATCGAGCCACAGCGCGGGATTCCACGTGGATGTACACGCCGGCCGAAAAGTGCTGACATGGACAACGGAGCGTATCCACTCGCTGCGGTTGTCAGCCAGACAATATCCGAGTATGAAAATTTCTGGCAACCTGAGAGTGGAACGGTGTTGGACTCGCAGAATGAGTTCATCCACAGGATTGGATGAGAATTGTTGGGGCTGATTTGGACTTAAATTGATATTTAGGATTGTTTTGGGAAAAAGAAAAGAAAAGAAAGGAAATTTTAACCAGTGATATTTTTAAAGGAGATTTCTAATTTAAAATTTTATTTAATATAATATAGCATATTTTTTATTTTTTATTTTTTTATTTTTTTGATGTATGTCTATATGCATCCATCCAAAAATAATACATTTATTCATGCATCCATGCATTCATCTATTTAGCAAGCCTTCAAGAATGGCAATTATTTTTTAAAAATTGTTATCTTTATTTTCTATCCCTCCCTCCTTTGTTATCCTTATCCTTGGAAATCTCTAATTTAAAACTTCTTCTTTATAAAAAAAAAAAACCACCATAATAAATGAAGACAATTCCTAGTCCAAAAGTTAGGATTATAGGATGTGTCGTTGGGCAATTACTACCTTTGAATTAACCAACTTATATGTCAAAATTCTAAAAAGTTGATAGACAAGCATGATATATGTGTAATATAGACTCTTTTAGAAATTAAACCCTCAACTTTTTAAATTTGATATAGACTCACTACTATTATATCATAGGCTACATAATATTATTTATTCTAGCATCAAATTTCTATCTCTCTAGACTTACTTTTGTTTGTTAATTTTTGCAAAAAATAAGTTTTCATTGTATATCTTATAATAATCTCACAAATTTTACAATATCTTAGCATAGATTCTTTATACAAGCTTTGTATGAATTATAAGAGAAGGTGTGCACTTGTTTGAAGCATTCAAGAAAACAAATGTTTGAACAAAAATAAAAAAATATCTAAGTTATCCTTATATATTGTAATTTTTTAAATAATTTTTTTTTCTTTTATTTAAATATATTGGAATGAAATAGATACTTAATAGATACATGTAATAACACTTCATTCATTGTGCCACATAATGGTTATTAATAAAAATTAAAATTTTAAATTATTTTGAAAATCTACAATAAAAATAAGGGAATAAATTTCAATCTCAATCAAAATTGGTAGTAAAAATTTTTAAATACTAATTTCGTTGTTCTTTCATGAGATAAATTATAAGCAACTTAAACAATAAAAAAACAAGTTAGACTTCACATGTTTAGATATTATTTGACATTGTGTTAAATTAAAATTCTATATAATAGTATAAATAATTTCATTTCATTTTCATTGTCATTTTTACACCTTGCATTCTAACAAAACTTTTATTGCATTCCAACATATGATCCAAGTTCATGCAATACTTCTAATTCTTTCTTCATCATCCATACTTATAATACAATATAGATATTAATCCAATCAACATCGAATTGTCCAAAATCTTTCTAAAGACTAGGTATTGAATAAAAGATGATATCACACACAACTTGTAGTGTAAGGAATAAGAGGAACATAGGTGTATGCTAATGTATTGACATATAGTAGTAGAAATTAAATCCAATGTACATCAAATACAAGACTTTTTAATTTGGAGTTACATATGTTACTATTGCTCCATAGATTCTATAATGTTTTGGTTCATTATGCTACTTTTTAATAAGATCTTTTAATTTTTTAAAATTAATATGTATAGTTTATAAGTTTGAAATCACATTCTAAAATTTAATCTTATTTTTTTTAAAAAAACTAAATACTTTTTCAAATCATCAAATAACTAAATGCTTACTATTCAATTTAAAATTTATAAAATATATATTAAAATAAAAATAAAAATATTATTATTAATCTAATAAGATATTTTAAATTTTAAATTTAATTTTTTTCTTAGATTTAAATTACAACTAATACTATTCTTTGAAAATACTAAATTAAATTAAATTAGTATTTTAAAAATAATAATAATTAATTTCATATAAATATATATAATTGATTAATATAAAATTATTAAAATTAATTATATATATATTATTTTTAATTTAATTACACTCAAATTTTATAATATGTTATAATAATGTTACTTTAAAATCAAAATGAAATAAAAGATATGACCTTGCCACCATTTTATCAATGCATATTGCATTCTATTGCAATCTATTGCAATCATCAATAACAAGGTTACAAAGAAAAAGATAAGACTTTAAACTTTAAATGTTCTAATATTATTTTAGCTAATATGGTATTGTTTGCTTATATGCCTTATACTATATATTAGTCATATCATACTTAATATTTTATTACACAACTTATTTGCATTATGATATTGCATTTTGTGAATTATTGTTAAACATCAATTACAAATGAAGGATATATATTGGATATGAACTTAAAATTCCATCAACTATTGTAATAAAAATATTAGTTTCAATTACTTATTTTAATCTATCTACCATAGGCCTTTATTTTTTTATCTTGGAATATGATTTCAACCTTGTCTCACAAATAGTCATCTTTTAAGTATCAATTTTATTATTATATAGAAAATTTTATAAAAACCTATTCTCTAATTAATTGCATTATTTTTTTACCTTTTTCATCTTATTTTGACTCATTTATGGCTTTACTAAGGCATTAGAAACCATTTTAATACAAAAGATAATATAGAGCATTAGTTTTCTACCTAAGGTCAATCCATTAGCTACAAAGGTCTAAGAATTTATTTATTAATTTTATACTTGAAATATTTTTTACATATTTTGGTTTTTACCAATATTTTTACCAATTTTGTGTGTTACAATAAAATAATATTTTAATTTTAAATGAAATTACTACAATTATTATTGATTTAGAAATTATATTTGAAGAAAAAAATATCATTCTTTGTATAGTAGATTACATCTTTATAAAGACTAATAAAATGAGAACTAGATAAGAAGCACCAACCTAAAAAGAGAAGGTAGGTGAAAAAAATGAATTATGTGTTATATAACTTATATTTCTATGAGCTTAAAGATGGCCATATTCATTGGTGTAGAAGAATTTTTTAACAATATGTTGTCAACCAATGTTGTCAACCAATATGTGCTAAAATTGATTAATTGTACATTTGTTGACTCTAATTTAACCAATGTACTATTTGAGCTAATCTATACAAAAGATTAGCTAATCTTTTATAAAATGATAGAGATTTAGATAATGTAAGAAAATATATTCTTTTTATTTTTATTTTTATAAAAAATAAAAGATATATACACTATTGCTACTAAAATGCTATGATCATTAATTTAAATGTATAACAAGTCAAACCTTTTTATTACCTTTGTGTACAACCTATAATAGTTATAAATTTTGGTGATATTATTGAAAGACCAAGTATCTTTCAACTACCTTGATTTGCTTATTCAAGCTTTTAAATATTAATTAGCAATAATAAAATTTAATTTTAATAGATATTATAATTCTTAGGAAAAATATTATATAAAATTATGATGTTAAATTCCAAAAATGTAGTTTGATGCATATTCACCTTTCAATTATTTTACACTAAAATAAAAAATTAAAAAATCTATCTTATAATATTATTGTTTCAATAGAAAATTTTAATCTTAAGGTTCAATTTTAATTTTATGCTATGATAACAAATTATGTAGTTTATTGGTTTTGTAGATATTTCAAATCAAATGTCCAACATGTAAAAAATAGTATATATAAAAAATAATATTTAAAAGTTTTTAACAAGAAACATGCAAAGATGGTAATGACTATCTATATTATTACATAAGAAATAATAATAAAATTATAGAAGTAAGAAGAAAAAACTTAAACAATTGATGAATAGTTCTTTATAATCTTGTTTTTACCAAATATTTAACTTCTATATAAATATTGTAGTATACTCTATAAAATAACTAAGATAAAACACCTCTATAAGTTATAAATTGGTTATCTTATAGAGATGTTTTTAGTGAAGATATATAAATTCTCTTTGCAAACTTTACTTTTGCTAATGAAAAAAAAATTTGTATCATGTATCCATTTGAATTTCTTGATATTATTTCTATTGATAGATTCTATACTATTATCTAAACTTAAAGATAGGAGCTTTTATAATAATGCCACAAAATATGACATGAAGTTTATACAATAAAATTTGTCTTATTATAAATATATTTATGCCATGTATAATTATTATCAAAAATTTAATTAGAATTCAAATTAAAAAAACAAAAAAAAAAAAAAAAACAAAACAAAATCTTTATTCTATAAAATAACTTAGAATCTTTAAATGTAATATTTTTCTTCAAATTACAACAAAGATAATTTTTAAAAAATCTTATATTATTTATAATAATTAATTAATTTTAATAATAAAAATTTATAATTTAGGATTCTATTTGTCAAAACCAATTTTTTTCTATAGAAAAAAAAAAAAATATATATATATATATATATATATATATATATATATATAATTTTATTATAAGTTTAAATAGAATATTTATTTATTATCTAATAAAAAATACCTCAAAAATATTAAAAAGAATTATTATAAAATATCTTAATATTAAAATTTATATTTCATATTCCAATTCATATTTTATACTTTTAAGTAAAATATAACAAAATTTCTTCTAAATTAAAATAAAAAATATATATGTATATATTGTTAGGATATTATTAATGTAACTACAATTTTTGCTACTCCTACCATAAGATACTTGAAACATGTGTTGTATACTACAATGCACCTTTCTAAACTATTGTTATTTATATCAAAAGTTGATTATATTGACCTGCAAATTTTAATTACTTATGTTAACCGCCACACCCTTAATGCATGCAATAAAAGGGACAAGTCTAATAGGAATGGATATGGAAAGAATAAACATTTTTGTATTGCCAACTATACATATTGAGGAATGTATCTTGTGGCAATGACATTTATTTCTTATGGTTGGAGGTACTATATTGTCTACATCTCCACACTCTCTTTGTTGTGTGCTCCAAGGCAAACATGTCATGATTAATTGATAACTTTGCCATATTTTTGGTACCAAGGGACCAGCCTTTTGGCAATAATAGAAGCAAATTTGTAATAGTCAACATTTGGCTTATTTGAAGCTATGTCTTGGTGTCATACTGTGGTTTGACTACCATATAAAAATATTGTATATATATATTTAATATATAACTTACTATACAATTAAATGAGAGCCATATTAGTAGATTTTTATTAATTACAAAGTGTAGTTAGATTGTTAGTTTAGAAAGGATTCATTAAAAAAGATAATATTGAGATTTATACAATTTAATTTAATTTAATTTTTTAATATTTAATATTTAATTTTTTATAGTGACTTTTAAAGTTGATTTTATATTAGTAATAATTTTATATATTTTGAGTCACCTTTGTTAGACATTGGTGATCCTTGAAATCTTATTTACTTCTTTTATTTAGTGTATAGAATACACATTATGTAAGTTCTATTAAAAAAAGGATTAGAAAGGAGTTTTAAATATGATAAAATATGAAAAGAAATAAGCGCCATTTATATGGATGAATGGAGATGGATGATAGAAGTCTCTATATCTATTGGCTAAAAGTCATGCCCAATGAGCTTCAAGGAGGCTGCTTGAGAGCTTATTAGAAATTAGGGTTTGTTTTTTGAGGACATTTGAACATCAAAGGCTAGGATCAGCAAGTTTGGATTTTTGGCTATGGTTTTGGTATAAAATTTGTGTATTTTGGACTATTTATGAAAGAGATATAGGCACTCAAAGTTAAAATATCAAAATTATGCCTATTGTCACTCTTTTGAGCATAACTCGCGCGTACAAAAAGCAATAGAGAATTAGCAATGGAGATTGGAAAGAACACTTTCTTGGCTATTATTTTTATTTATAACTTCATGAAATCTAAGCTAGAATGAAGGAGATATTAGGAGTTGAAGTTAGTACTTGTAATCAAAGGACAATAAGTAATCCCGCTTAACTAGTGGTTATATTTTGAACTATATCATAGGCAATTTGATGAGTTTTTGATTCAAAATTTTGTAGAAGTGTATATATTTGTATTATAAGATTATGTGCAAATTTTTTGTGGAATTAAGGTTTTGGATTTGTGAAATATGAAGAAAATAGTACTCAAGTATTTCTGAAGTAGGATTTTAAGTACTTACTAGGATTTTTAAGATATTGGAAAATCAAAAGTAAATCTATGATTAAATATTTTTTGTAGTGAATTTTAAAAGTATTATCTATGCTTTGAAAGAAATTTTATAGAAATTGAATTATTAGATCAACAATTATTAAATTCTAAAGTTTAAGAAGAAATAAATCTTTGGGGGTGAATAAGCTATTAAAGGTTTTTGTTGCAATTTGAACCTTTTGTACAAACCTACTTAAATACAAGAGGTTTAATTAAATTAATTTTTCTTTTATAATATCATTATATTAATTTTTTTTATTAAAGACAATTCACTTATTAGAGTCTTACTAATAAGTTAAAGATAAATTCTCCATAGTTAGATATTTAGTATATTTTTAGATTGAAGATCACTCCACATGACAATGGTATCATATGGCATGAATTTCTATTTGGAAATACATTGGATATCTAGCTATAGAGAATTTACTTCCAAATTATTGGTAAAAGTCTAGAAAGTGATTTGTCCTTAATAAAAAAAACAAATAATATAATGATATCAAAAAAGATAATTTATATTGGTAAATTTTTCTGTATTTAAGTAGGTTTGTACATAAAGGTTCAAATTGCCACAAAACCTTTCAAAACCTTATTCACCTAAAAGGACTTATTTCTTTTTAATCTTTAGGATCCAATAACTCTTGATCCAACTGTTCAATTTTTATAAAATTTTCTTCAAAGTGTAGATAATCCTCTTAAGTTTTATTATAAGAAAGAATCAACTATAAATTCACTTCCAATTGTTTTATATCTTAAAAATCCTAGCAGGTGCTTAAAACCCTAGTTCAGAGATACCTCAACATTGTTTTCTTCATATATCACAAATCCGAAATCTTAATGCCACAAAATTTTTGTATATAGTCTTGTAGCATATATATATATATATATTTAAAATTAATCTTAAAAATTTTGAGCCAAAAATCTATCAAATTGCATAAGATATAATAGTTCAAAACATATCCACTAGTTAAGCAGGGTCACTTACTGCCCTTAGCTTACAAGCACTAACTTAAACTCTCAATATCTTCTTTACTATAACTTGCATTTCATCAAATTGCATGTGAAAAGTGTAGCCAAAAAAGTTTTCTTTTAAACCCTAATCACTCATCCTCTATTGCTCTTTATACTCTCAAGTTATGTCTAAAAGAGTGACAGTTATAATTTCAATATCTTAGCTTTGAGCACTTATATCTCTTTTATAAAAAGTCCAAATTGCACAAAATTTTCACCAAAACCATATCCAAAAAATCAAACTTGCTGATACTAGCCTCTGATGTTTGACTCCTCTCAAAAAACAAACCCTAATTCCAAATAAACCATCGGGTAGCCTCCTTAAAGCCTATTGGGCATGATTTTTGGCCAATAGGAATAGTGGCTTCTATCATCCATCTCCATTCATTCACATGGATGGCCTAACTATCCCCTTTTATACTAAAAATCCCTTTCTAATTCTTTTTGTTATAAGATTTATATAATATGTGTTCTAAATATCAAATAAAAGAAGTAAATAAGATCTTAAGGATTACTAATGTCTAACAAAGGTGACTTAAGATATACAAAATTTATTATCAATATAAAATCAACTTCAAAATTACTATTAAAAAAAAAAAAAAGGTTGTATAATCCTCAATAATATTCTTTTTAATGGATCTCTTTTAAACTAGCAATCTACAAACATCCTATAACCAATAAAACCTACTATTATAGCTTTCACTTAATTATATAGTAAATTATATATTAAATATATATATATATATATATATATATATATATAATTTTTTCACATGATAGCCAAATCACAACATGACAATAGACATCCATATTTACTATTATATTTATTTGAATAAATAAGAATAATTAGAATTATATAAGAATAAATAAAAATAAATTAAATTAATAATATTTTATTAGAAAGCTACTTAGAAGGTTTATAGATGTAGATTTGACTTTATAGGTATTTGTAGGTGAAAGAAGCGTTTAAATATCAAATGTGCTCTTTTTGTGCAAGATGTTGTAGAGTTTTTGAAGTGAATGCAATTGTTGATGCATATACTATTAAACTTGTGTTTTAACAAAAGACATATCTATTCTAGATATCTAAGAATTTTTTGAACATCTTTAAAATCAAAATAAAGTTTTTCCTATAGCTTGCCAAATTGAGTTGACGTATCTGTGTAATAAATAATTACCTATGCGTTTATTAATGCCTCACATTGTTATCTATTATAAACAAGTTTCTCACTCTTTATTAGCATATTTTTATTAGTGTGCCATCAATGAAGCAAGTGATGGAAGTTGAGAAGTAAAATTGAGATGACATTGGCTTATACTAAGTTAGCATCCTTGACAAGAATTATTCAAAATTGGCTGCCAAGAAATATGTCTTTGACTTGAATCATAAAAGAATAAAATAAACTCTTGATTTACTCAAAATCATTCAAAGATGGAATCATATTAAAACTAGAATGGCTATTGGCAAAGACAAGAAGACTAGAGACTCTTGAAACAAGACTAGGAACAAAAAAAAACATTGATAAGAGTGAAGAAGGCTTTACTCTTGTCTCTATATATACTATATATACTATCTATCTAAGAATTACGTGATAGGACCTCCAACACATGTCCAATTTACAAGACATGTATCAAACTTATAAGACAAGTTTCCTATATGTGTACTATGTACTTAGCTTATTCTACAAGCTACCAACATGTGCAACACGAAGCTAGTTTGTTGGCCAAATTTCTAGCCACCTAATCACTTATAGATATGTATAAAGGTGAAACTGCATCTATGAAGCTTCTAAGAAGCTTATCTATAAGATATTATCAAATTAACCTACTTCTACTTACTTTTATTTATCTATAATAACTAGATAATTATTCGAATAAATCTTGACCATGACATTATCTCCCATTTTAGAGATGAGTTCCATGAGACGAGATAATTACGTATTGAAGAAGTCCAAGATATGCCAAATTATATTTACCACATACTCTGATCTTTGCTCCCTTTGAAGGTAGTTGATAGGTCTTCTCAACCATTGATAGTGTCCCATATTAGAACAAGAGGACTACCTTATTATTTGATCATTTTTGAGACTTTTATATCTTCTTTCAAAGAAAACATTTGGAACACCATTAGGAGTAGTTTCTACTTCTAAAAGTATCACCAAACATTGAGAGTCTCTTTCAAGGTGGTGATATTAAATACATTGTATCTTGTAATCAATTCAAGGAAGAACATGTCAATCTTAAGGATCTTCATCTCTATTCCATTATCTTAAAGGTTGTGATAGTCGTAATGTCTCATTCGATAAATTAGTAAACAATGGTTCTTAAATTGAATTTTTTAGGTTGTTAATTTTTCATCTCTTTTGGTATGAAAAAATTCAAAAAAATAGCAGATAATGATACAAGATAGAATGAAACTTCTTTTGAACCTACTTGGCTTTATAGCAAGGATTTTTTTAACTCTTCATTGTAATTTTGATGAATGTCATTTATGAAACACATTGACTTTTGTTGATGTATTTGTTAGATTCTTAAATGGTTCCTATATGCATTTATTAATATTGTATTCGTACAAATATATAAGATATTCTAGCTGGTTTTGACATTGTCTCAAATCTAAGATCTTTTCTATGTCAAATTCTTCATTGTTATCTACTTCTATAGAAGGCGGTGGCATTTGTCTTCTCTCTTATATATCTATTATCTTATATAGCTCAAGCAATGATATGTAGAATACAGGGTGGATCTTCATAGATTTTGGTAGATATAATTTATAGGCAATTGTATTAATCTATTCATAAATTAGAAATAATCCAAGCCTACGATAATACAACTTGTTATAAGGATGATTAGTCTTGATATTATAATAAAGTAACCATATCTTATTGCCCACATGGAATTGAGGTTGTTCCTTATAATAGACATTTATATTGATCTTTTGTCGTTCTTGAACTTCTTTTAATTGTGCCTTCATTGTTGCATATAGCTCTGACAACCAATTTGCCAAATCTCCCGCTGTAGGATTATTAGCCTTTAAAAAGTCAAAAGTATCAAGTTATGGATGATAATCATAATTTATAAAAAATAGAATTATTATAAGCAAACTTTACTAATAGCGAAAGAGTTGTCCAATCATCTTGATGATAGTTGATGGTACATTTCAAGCATTGCTTCAAAACTTGATTTATTCATTCTATTTGTCTATCAATTGAAGATAGAAAGCTGAAGATAGTTTTATATCCATCTTCAATATTTTGAAAAAGGTCCTTTAAAATTTTGATACAAATTACATCCCTCTATCTGATATAATATCCCTTGATAATCTATGATAGTAATAGATACTATTAAGGAAGAATTTAGTTATTTCTTTATTTATAATAAATTTTGTATACAATATAAAATGTACCATCTTGGTGAAACGACCTATAATCACAAATATAGAATCATATAACCTTGAATTTGAAAGATCCTTGATAAAATCTATAGAAATAAAAGATCAAGATTATTCAAGTATAAGTAATAGTTGGAAAAGTTTGTAAGATCAATGACGAGGAGTTTTTGATTTTAAACAAATATTGCACAATTGTACAAACTCTTTAATAGCCTTTTATATTTGAGGCCACTAAAAATCTCTTGATATTAGCTCCAAAGTCTTATTATATCCAAAATGTCATGCTATAAGGAAGTTGTGATGAGCTTCAAGAGCACATAGTCATGCTTCACCTTCTGGAAAAAATAAGCATCTTTCAAAATAGAGTAGATCATTCTCAAACTCAAATTTAGAAGCATTATGAGACTTAGATGAATTATTCTTAATTTCATGAACAAGATGAATGAAAGACATATTTGACAAGACTTATTTGATAAAAGTTGAATCAACAATCAATATTGATTTTATTGCTCAAAGATGAAATTGCTTCAATTTCAAGAAGATTATTTTTTGTTGATCAAAAGCTGAATCTTCTTCTTTTGGTATAAGATAAGAACGTCTAGAAAGGACATCAAGCAAACATTGTTATTTTTCTAGTTGATAAGTGATAATGAATTTAAATCTTGATAAAGACATACTCCAACGAGCTTCACAACGATTCAACATATGTGCTGACATAAAATATTCGAGGTTCTTGTGATCCATATACATAGTGACTAGACTAGAAGCACCTTTTAGATAATGAGGCCATTCTTGAAAAGACTCCATAATTGTAAAAAGTTCTTTACCATGGATTTCATAGTTAATTTTTGCTGCTAAAGATTTCTTAAAATGAAAAGCTAATAGGTGGAATTTGTCATCTATTCCCATTTATGATAATATCGCACCTAAAGAAAAATTTGATGCATCTATTTCCATAAAAAATATCTTAAAAAAATTGACATAATATAAGATTGGTGCAGAAGTAAAAGTTATCTTCAAAGCTTCAAATAATGCTTCTACTTTTTTATTCCACTCGAGTTTGTCTTTATAAGTTAAACATGTCAATGGAGTTATAACTTGAGAAAAATCTTATATGAAGATTTGATAGTAATCGGCAAATTCTAAAAAATATTGCACATCTTTTATTATTCTTAGAATCTTTCAATCTATGATTGTCTAAACTTTCTTAGGATCTATCTTGAGACCATCATTTGAGATTATATATCCTAAGAAGTCAACTTGAGTAGTATGAAATATACACTTTTTCATCTTGGCATATAACCCTACATTTCTAAGTTTTTGTAACACACAATAAATATGAAGTTCATATTCTTCTGTATTCTTACAATAGATCAAAATATTGTCTAAATAATAGATAATAAAATCATCAAGAAACTCACAAAAAACATCATTCATAAGATGTTGAAAAGCAATTGGTGCATTTGTAAGTCCAAAAAGCTTGACATTATATTTAACATGTCCATACCTAGTTCAAAATATAATCTTATATTCATCACCTTCTTTGATACAGACCAAGTTGTATGCCCCTTGCAGGTCTATTTTTGTATAGATCTTTATTTGAGTGAGTTGACCAAGAAGTCTTGAAATCAAAGGTAAATGATACCTATTCTTGATGGTAATCTTGTTAAGTCCTTGATAATCTAAAAACATCCGCACCGATCTATCTTTTTTCTTTCCAAATAAGATAGGAGCTCTCGTTGGAGACTTTGAATGGTGTATGAAGTTCTTAGCTAAGTTCTTATTAATATATTCCTTCAATACAGTCAACTTATTTTGTGATAAACTATAGATTTGTCCAAATGGTGATTGAGCTCCTTCTTGAAGATCAATTGAATAATTATAAGGTCGATGCTCCAAAAGAATATCTGTATTTTTTCTTTTAAAAACATCTTAAAAATCTTGATATTGGCTAAGAATACCACTTGTAGTCTTTTTGGCATCTAAAATGGGTATAGCGTATACAACAAAAGATGACTTTTTTTTTGCCGCATATATAAAAGCTTTTGTACCTATTAATAAAAGTTTGGATGTATTAAAATTATGTATATCTATTTGACTAATGAATGTTTGGATTAAACTATAAAAAAATCAAGGTTATAGAAAGTCTAATCTATTTAAGGGTTATATTTTTTTAACTATGATAATCCTAAAATAATCAGATTGGAGGAAGATTTAATCACATTAAATACTACTATGCTATTATGTTCCTTAGTTGCTATATGTAAAGGAATAGTCTCATGGATAACATTTCCAGAAGACAATGAACAACCATCTATATTGTAGAGAAACAAAGCACACTACTAAATATTATCCAAAGAAGCAATGCAATCACAAAATAAGAAGTATGGTTGTTAAAGAAGATAATATATCAAAAAATAAGCTTTCCCAACCATAATAGGGACCATGCTGCTAAAATCATGTGCAACACCTTATAGAGGTCCTATTCTCTCATCTAATCCCTCATCTTGTTTTACAATAGATATATTTTTAGGACCTAAAAATCACGAAATCCTTGCCTTATTAGATTCAAGAGCCTCAACTTATTTCATAGACAAAGACTTTGTCAAAAAATAAAAAATATCTCTAGTCAAGGAAATTAAAAACGTGCAAATCCTTTTATTATTCTAAAGATGCTTCAAAGATTTTTTAATCAAAATTCTTTGATTATCTTAAAAATGCTTCAAAGATTTTTTGGTCAAAATCCTTTGATTATTTTAAAGATGCCTAAAATATTTTTTAGTCAAAATCCTTTGACTCCTTTGAGATCCTTTTAAGATTTTTTGATCAAAATCCTTTGACTTATTTAAGATGCCTCAAAGATTTTCTAGTCAAAATCCTTTGACTCTTGTAAGATCCTTCAAAGATCCCTTGATCAAAATCCTTTGATTATTCTAAGATTCTTTTGAAGATTCTTTTAGAGATTCCTTCAAAGATATTTTATCCTTCCCTCGTTTCAAAATAAAACCATTCAAGATCCAAAAATAAAACTAGAAAGGAAAAGTCTTTTATTTCAATCCTAAAAGGGTTTAAATATGCGGCTTAGCTAATATCCAAATAATACTTGGTGAATGCTAATACTCGCCTAATATTCATTTGATATCCAATTGACTCCCAAATCTGAGATATCCCATAATTTTAACATTTTCTACTTGATACCCTGAAATCCTAAGATTTTCCGTTTGATACCTTAAAATTCTTCAATTCCTTGATCAATATCCTAAAATCCTAAGATTTTTTGATTGATATCTTGAGATCTTAAAATTTCCTAATTGATATCTTAAAATCCTAAAATTTTCTAATTGATATTCTAAAATCCTAAGATTTTTTATATGATATCCTAGGATCCTAAGATGCTCTAGTTGATATCCTAAGATTTTAAGATTCTTTGATCTTTATTTTTTATTTGTGTGGATAATAGACTTGTTTTCCTATACACATGAGTGATTTGAGACTGATTGAACAGTGAAAAAGGGAAAAATCAGCACTGGAAGATTAGCATCAAGGTTAGAGAAGGAGGCCGACCAACACCTGAGAAGTTTTTGGGATTTTTCTTCCATTTGGTAAGTTGGATTTCCTTCAAATTTATTGTGCTTGTTATTGACTAAGAGATTGAAAGGTATACAAAGTTTTAAATAAGATCAACAGTCTAATCAGCAGATATTGAGGTTCTAATTTTCCCTAGGGTTGATTTGAATTGGTTAGAATTTGGTTTAAGATTTGATTAGAGTTTGGTTTAGGGTTTAAGATTTGTTTAGGATTTGGTTTAGGATTTAGGATTTAGGATTTGATTTAGGGTTTAGGATTTAGGGTTTGACTTAGGATTTGACTAGGATTTGGCCAGGGTTTGACTTAGGATTTTGACTAGGTTTTGACTTAGGGTTTGACTTAGGATTTGACTAGGATTTGATTAAGGTTTGACCAAGTTTTGACTTAGGGTTTGACTTAGGCTTTGATTTAGGTTTTGACCAGGGATTGACTTAGGATTTGATTTAGGGTTGGATTAGGATTTGACCAAGATTTGACTTAGGGTTGGACTAAGGTTTGACCAGGGTTTGACTCAGGGTTTGAACAGGATTTGACTTAGGATTTGACTTAGGTTTTGACTAGGGTTTGGCTTAAGATTTGATTTAGGTTTTGACTAGGGTTTGATCTAAGATTTGAATAAGATATGACTTAGGATTTTAAGATTCTATTTTTAGTATTTTCTAAATTTAGTATTTTATATATTATTTTCTTTTATGATTAATATATGATTCATTTACTCTTTTTTGTAATTATTTAAAGATTGGATCAAAGTATGATTAGTATTGTTAAGATTTAATAGAAGTTGTTTAGGATTCTATTAGAATTGTTAGGATCTTGTTGTTGTGTATTTCCTTTTTGTTTTCCACAACCAGGTGCCCGGAGCATTCTTGAGCTAAATTGCACGTATTACAGCATAATTTGGTGAACCCGACGTGAAAAGCTTGAGGTGGAAGATTATTGGAAATTTTTTTGAATTTATTTGACTTATGGAAAAGGAAGGCAAGAGAGTTGAAGGAAGATTTATGGATAGTGCTTGAATTAGAGTAAAAGTTTGAGGTGGAAGATTATTGGGATTTTGTTGGATTTATTTGACTTATGGAGAAGGAAGGTAAGAGAGTTGAAGGAAGAATTATGGATGGTGCTTCAATTGGAGTTTCTAGTAGAGTTGCAAGCGGAGCATTAAGTGGAGGTAGCAAAAGAAGATAAGATGGCAAGATGGTTGATTTTGAAGCTTTTTAAAAGCTTTGAATTTTAAAAAATATCTAAGAAAATAAAAATGGTATTTGGATTATCATGGAGTATCATAGGGCTTTATAGACATCTTGGAGGATTTTGAAGTATCATAAGGTATTTATTAGAATGCTTTAAAAGATATTTTTGAATATTATGAATTAAAATGGAGGATGTGTCATCAAGATCTTTGGGTGAGTTATATATTTTTGATGGAGCTATAAATAGAGCTTCTAGTGGAGTTGCAAGTGGAGCAAGAAGTGGAGGTAGCAAAGGAGGACAAAATAGCAAGATGATTGATTTTGAAACTTTTTGAAACTTTGAGTTTTGGAAAATATCTTAGGAAACAAAAATGGCATTTGAATTATCATGGAGCATTATATGGCTTCATAGACATCTTGGAGCATTTTGAAGTATTATAAATTATTTATTGGGGCATTTCAAGGGATATTTTTGAACATTATAGAACAAAATGGAAGATATTTTGGATAGGTTGAATATTTTGGATGGACCAAATGTTAATGAGTATTTTAAGACTTTTTGTATTTTCATGGAAGAGCAACAAAAGATGCAAGCAATTGAAAGAAATATCACAAAGGCATTGCAAGGAATCATCAACAAATTTGGAAGGTTTGAAGGATGCAACATCACTAAGTTTTTACAAGTTTATACATGTGAGATGGAGGCATGCCAAATTCCTGAGGCAAAGATAATTTCAAGCTTCTATTTGGCTATTGAACCTAGGATTCATAAAAAAGTGAAAAGATTACTTTAAAGGGGTGTGGAGACATGGTCAAAATTTCAAGAACTTTTAAAAGATGAATTTATTGATACAAATGAGGATAGGATTATCAAGCAAAAGTTTTTGGATTGGATAAATTTACAACCAAGCATGCATATGGATCTTTATGAATTCTGGAAAGAATTTAAAAAGAGGTTTTATCAACTCTCATCCTCAAAGAGACAATCATTGGATGTTCTAAAGGTAGACTTATTTTTAAATGGTCTTGATGATACCTTGGGAGACAAGCTTTTTATGCTTCTTACAGATGAGTCTACGGAGAGTGGTTGTACCAATAATTGGGAAGAGTTGAAAGAAGCGGTGATTGTTTTAGCAAAGCAACAAAGGGCACAAGCTAAAGGAGTTACAGTGTGGTCTAAGAAATCTTCTACTTTGGATTTTATATCATCTTTATCAATACAAGGGATTAATCTTGAAAATAGAGAAATAGAAGAGCAATTAGAGGACTTCAAAGGAGGAGCCAATTCTTTGCAAATGAAAGAAATTGGATCTTATATTGAAAGTGGTGAAGGAGAGAACAAAGATTCTATTCAAACTATCAATATGGAAGGCCAAGATATCCAAAAATTTGAAGGCAATATGGAGCTCAAGGATTTAGACACTAACAACAATGAAGATGAAAGCTATAGCTATTCTATATTGAGTAAATTTGTGCAAGTTGGTGATGGCAATTTGGATGGAATATTTCTTAATGATAAAAAGAGATTTTCTATATTTGAAGGAGGTGAGGATGCTTTATCTAATACTTTGGATTATGTTGAAGAATTTAAGGTTGAGCCTTCAAAAGAGATGGATTATAGATCTATTCAAGGTTCTAATCATGAAGGTTGTATGAATTCATATCATTATGATGTAGAAAGTGGTGGAATTATAGATGAATATGATGATGAAAGTCAAATTGCATATGGCTATGAGATCACATATAGATTGGATGAAAGAAGTTTTGAAATTTTACATGAACATTATAAAGGGGATTATGAAATTATACAAGATTATAATGTTTTACAAAGATGCATTCAAGAAGAAATGAAGGATGTTTTACAAGAATATATTCAAGACAAAATGATAGATATTTCACAAAAGTATGTAGCAAAAGAAGATTATGGAATCAAAAGTAAGGATACTAAGTCAATGGCTTTAATCAAGTCAACTGTGAGTACTAATCTTTTGGACCAAGATCAAGGTTATATGGATAATGCAAATATATTGGAGACACAATTGGATTTTGATAAGAAAAAGGTTCATCATAGAGTATGGAATTCAAAGATTGAAAATCTAAAAATCTTCAAATATAAAAAATATTGGAAATGGATTTAAAGATTACATAGACATCTTAAATGGAGGTTGGAATCAAAAGAACAAGACAAAAGATACAAGCAAGATATATGTGGCTATGTGGATGTGTCAAGGACCAAGTTTTAGGGTTTTAGGATTTAAGGTTTAGGGTTTAGGATTTTAGGGTTTAGGATTTAGGGTTTAGGTTTAGTGAATTACTCCTCTTCTTGAAGATACACTAGTATTTTAGAGGTTGTGGATTATTCTTCTCTAAACTGATATCTTTTTGTCATAATATTGGAGTCTTATTCTTCTTGGAGAGAGTGGATTACCCCTCTTCTTGAAGGTCTTAAGGCGTTTTAGAGGTTGCGGAGTATCCTCTTCTAAACCAATATTTCCTCGTAGAAATAATTATTTCATTTCTCTTAGAATGGTTGGAGGTCAAGACATTAATATGAGTGAAAGTTTGGAGTCTAAGATGGATGCCATTATGAATGGTCTTGCTACGTTATCATAGAGAACTACGGTGATGGAAGGAGTCTTTGCAAGACTTCATAATGATGGAGCATCCGGAATAGCACAATCTGGGCTTCATCAGCCTCGAGCTTCTATACTAGAAGAAGCAGTTTTATCTGTGGTTCAACAAGAACCATTACTTCCACAACAAAAAGAACCTCGAATTAGCCTTCCAGACAAGTTTGATGGCACACACTCCAAGTTTTGAGGTTTCATCAATCAAATCAAGTTAATAATAGCTCTACAATCCGAACGTTATCCGACGGAGGAATCACGCATTGGATTGGTTGGAACTTTATTTACGGGACAAGCTCTATCATGGTTTGCTCTTCTATTTGAAAAAGGATTACCGATTTTGAACAACTTTAAAAAAAATTTGGAGGCATTTGCAGAAGCATTTGGCGAGCATGATAAGGCTCGGTGGGCTACAACAAAAATTTGATCACTACGACAAGGGACTCGCTCTGCATCAGTCTATGCATCGGATTTCAGGCAATTGGCATGCGACATCAATTGGGATGAAGAAGCATTGATGAGCCAATTCTATTGGGGTCTAAGGGATGACGTGAAGGATTTGTTATTATCTCTTCCTGATCCACGAATGCTCAACGAAGCCATTAGCCAAGTTGTAAAGTGCAATAACCGCCTATTTCAACGTCGCCAAGACCAACGCTCCAAACAATATACAAGTCATCACGGCGCAATTATATCGGCAAGTAGCCTAAATTCACAAGCAGAGACAGAGGACATGCAGATTGATGCGGTACGTATCAAATCCCTTACTCCAGAAGAAAAGAAGCACCGTATGGAGAAAGGTTTGTGCTTTTATTGCAGTGGAGAAGGCCATAGAGTTGGAAACTGTCCGAAGAAGCAAAATGGACGCAACATCAAGAATAGAGGTGAATTTGTTCAGGAAAATGAAGATGCCCAGCTACAATAGGAACCGTTGTCATGGTGAGAGTCTTAGCCCTAAGAAACATTGGGTCTTTTTTGCCTCTAGTTTCTCAAGTACAAGATGAGATTCATAAAGTTCATAAAATTGAAGAATTTATATAAAAACATACTTTATTAACCCTAACATATTCTGCCTTTAGAAACCCGCCTTCAATTTTGCTCATAAATCCTAGGATATCATATCAATTGAAGCAAAATTTGGATACAAGGTACTTAAGAGAGTAAAGAAGCAAACCCCATAAACCTTTTGATTATAGCTCATGTGGTTAGAGAGAACCATGTTGTCAAAGTAATTCCTCCATGCTGCCTTTGATTCTGGACCCCCTTTGCTTCACACCTTCATTGCTCTTCATTAAAGAAGACCTAAGTGCTGAAATTTGGTAGGCTTATAGCTTATCTCATGTTGTAGACACCCTCCAAATATTGCTCCAAGAGCCTTCTCCAAACTTGAGTTATAGATTCCATCCTTCTTCTTTAATTTTGCCTTCTAACAACTCTGGATCCGACCACAATTTTCCTCATAACTCCTCGAATATAACTCCAATAGCAATCCGCTTTTTACACAACTTAATAGACTCATATATCTACAAACCCCAACAAATTTTACTCAAAATACTACTCTAATCACAAAGATATGCTCCCTCAAACTTCACTGATTTGGAGATAGACCCCTGTCACTTTGAAAGAGCATAACATTTTATTTATAAGACTAATGAGTATCAAACTTACACTCATCTCTTCCTAAACTTACATAGATCATGTCTATCAAATTTCACACTCAAATTCATCCCCTAACTCCATTCATACCAAAAAAAACCCACACACACACTCTGCCCATACAAACCCCAATTCTGCTTTCACTCTATTTCTCTTTTCATTCAAACCGGTTACAATTTCACTCATAACTCTTTGCTTAGAGGTCATATTGACTTGAGATTTTGACATAAAGTAGTTAACTCTATAAGAAACAAAAACCCAACAAATTTCGCTACTAAAGTCTAAGTGGTTTCCAAGAACCAAGGCCCGAAATTTAGTAACCCTCTCTGCCCTAGTCTTAAACACTTGCAACTTTCACGACTCATATCTCCCTTGATACTTAATGAAAAGACATGAGAATTGTTTCTATGAGTTCTTTATCTTGTCTACTACAAACCCACAAAAACTCGCACCTAAAATCCTCTCAATGCTTCTTCTACACACAAAAACGTATACTGCCTATCAAAAAGAAACCCTATCTCTCCAAAAAACTCTCCTCCTTCTTCTTCACGACCCTTCCTTGTCATCTCCCTCCTGGTCTTCTTTATCCTCTTGGTCAAAAAGACCTCTTAGCCCATGTCTTTTCCACTTCCTCAACCTTTTCTTTTTTACTAACTTGAAGAAATTTCACTTTTCAAAGTAAATTTCCATCAGATTCTAAATACAACACTCTTTTCACTAACCCTTCTAATCTTTTAATCTTTTATTTTAATGCATTCTTTATGTTTTTGTACTTGGAATTGAAGCTGTAGGATACAATACTTGTGCATTTTGGACAAATCAATATAAACTAAAGTTTTCACTTAACTCACGCTGCTGTTTTACAATTCTTTTATCTTTTGGTCTTGAAAAACTAAAAACCTTAGCCTTATTAGATTCAAGAGCATCTGCTTGTTTCTTAGACCAAGAATTTGCTAAGCGTCACAAAATTCCCCTAACACAAAAATTCAAACTTGTTCACATAGAAATAATAGATGGACGACCCCTATCCTTAACAGGAAGACCACAAAGAAGTTATTTGCCAAACATTACACAACCCCGTCAAATCCTATTCTTCTTCTTCTTGGTTGAAAAATATAACCATCCATAGATTGGAGTGCCGTTGAGGATAACATTTCTAGAATAACTTCATGGACAAGCCCGAAGAAGATCCCAAACTAAAAATCCTTTGCTCATTGGAGCAAGAATATTTGTAAGATCGCAAGGAAGGTAATATCATCGATCATTTATGCGGTTCTAATCAATAGAGAGCAGATTTCATTAAAGGTGAATATCAAACTTTCTTAAGGATTTTCAAGACATGTTTCAAAAGAAGAATGCTGATTTGCTATCAGAATATCGACCATATGATTGTGCCATAGAATTGTAAGAAGGAGCACAATCGCCTTTTGGCCCAATCTACAACCTATCGCAGATAGAGTTGGCTGAGTTGTAGAAATACATTGATGAGAACCTAGCCAAGAAGTTCATTTGTCATTCAAAATCGCCAGCTGGGGCACCAATCTAATTTGTGAAGAAAAAAGATGGCTCACTACGGATGTGCGTGGACTATCAAGGTCTCAACAAGGTGACAAAGAAGAATCGCTATCCATTACCTTTGATCTCTAGTCTTCTGGAACAACTTGGACGTGCAAAGATCTTTACAAAGATTGATCTAAGAGGAGCTTACAACCTTGTGCGAATCAAAGAAGGAGACGAATAGAAGACAGCTTTTTGTACAAGGTATGGTCATTTTGAATATAATGTCATGCCATTTGGCCTTACCAATGCTCCAACGGTCTTTTAATACATGATGAATGATATTTTTTGAGAATATCTAGACGATTTTGTTGTCATTTATTTGGATGATATCTTGATATTTTTTGAGAATGAAGAAAAGCATGAGAAGCACGTTCATTTGGTACTCAAAAAACTACGCGAGCGAGGATTCTACACCAAGTTAGAGAAGTGCTTATTTCACCAAACTAAGATGGAGTTTTTAGGATTTGTTGCAACTACGGAAGGCTTGAAGATGGATCCCAAGAAGGTGGAAGCAATTGTGTCCTGGGAAGTTCCAAAGACGGTTAGAGATATACAATGTTTTCTCGGCTTTGCTAACTTCTATCGGATCTTCATCAAGAATTATTCTCAAGTTGCTGCTCCACTCACTCGATTAACATGTAAAGATAAGCTGGAATGGGGACCTCTAGCAGAAAAAGCATTTCAAAATCTTAAAATGGTATTTACTACGGCTCCAATCTTGGTACATCCAAACTTTACAAAGGCTTTCTATTTGGAAACCGATGCTTCGGATTTTGCTTTAAGAGCCGTACTTTCACAGATGGGCATCGATAATAAGCTTCATCCGGTTGCATTCTATTCACGGAAGTTTTCTGCGGCTGAGATCAACTACGAGATTCATGATAAGGAACTCCTTGCTATAGTGGATTCTTTCCAAGAATGGCGTCACTTCCTCGAAGGAGCTGCGCATCCGGTGACCGTATATACGGATCACAAGAATCTGGAATATTTCATGTCTGCTCGGGTTCTAAACCATTGTCAAGCTCGATGGAATATGTCGCTATCTAGATTTGACTTCGTTATTACTTATCGGCCTGGAAAGCAGCAAGGACTATCCGATGCCTTATCAAGAAGATCATATCTTGTGCCAAAGATTGGAGAAGCAGCGCTTGATCAACAATGTACGACATTATTAAAGCCAGAGCAATTCAGGATTTGTGTTGTTGTGGTGCCAATTGATGCTGACTTCTTCAACCAAGTACGTGCTGCGACCATTGAAGATTCAATAGTCCTTGATATTAAACAGTGTATGAATGATGACAAGTTCAAGGTTGAAGAAGATCTCTTATACTTTGAGGAGCGGTTGTATATCCCAAAAGGGCCAGCACGACTTCGAGTCCTTCAATCTCGTCATGACTTTCCAAGTGGAGGACATTTCAAATTCAACAAAACCTTGGAACTCATTTCCCGAGATTTCTGGTGGCCCCAAATATGGAAGGATGTGAAGGATTTCGTCCTCTCTTGTGACATTTGTTCAAGATCTAAGAACCCTCGACATCGCCCTTATAGACTTCTATAGCCATTGCCCATTCCGTGTCGTCCATGGTCTTCAGTTTCCATGGACTTTATTACAAATCTGCCGCCATCGATTTCATTTGACAACATCTTTGTCGTGGTGGATCAACTTACAAAGATGGCACATTTTATCCCTTGCAAGAAGACATCATCAAGTGAAGATATAGCAAGGCTTTTCTTTGATAATGTGTATCGATATCATGGTCTACCAGATGATATTGTGTCGGATCGAGGAACCCAATTTGTATCAAAGTTTTGGAGATCTTTTTTTAAGATATTGAAGGTAGACATCAAGCTTTCTTCGGCATTCCATCTTCAAACTGATGGCCAAATGGAATGGGTGAATCAAATTTTGGAATAGTATTTATGATGCTGCATCAACTATCAATAAGATGATTGGACTGCATATCTATCGCTAACCAAGTTTGCATATAACAACACCCTTTATGGATCGACTCAGAAAACACCATTCTTTTCCAACTATGGGTACCATCCGAAGCTTGATCTATTGAGTCCGTCAGCGAATAACAATCCAACAGCTGAAGGATTGGTGCAGCAGCTATCGGAGCTTCAAACCACATCGAAGCTTTAATTGCAAATTGCCCAAGAGTCTTACAAAGCATCCGCAAATAAATTTTGAAATCAGGCACCTAATTTCAAGATTGGAGCTAAAATATGGCTGCTTCGACGGAATATCAAGACCAAGCGGCCATGTGATAAGTTGGACTACTGGAGATTGGGACCATTTGTTATCCAGAAGCAGATCAATCCTGTGGCGTATCGCTTAGAGTTACCAGCTGCTATGAAGGTACACCCTGTCTTTCATGTTTCTCTGTTAGAGCCTTATCGAAAATTATCTTTTCTTGGAAGAATGCAAAGTCCACCACCTAGTATAGAAATTGAAAACAACAAAGAATATGAGGTGGAAAGGATACTAGATTCACGGCAAAGATGGAATAAATTAGAGTACTTTGTGCATTGGAGCGGCTACGATATTAATGAAAGAACATAGAAATCGGCCAAAAATCTTGTCAATGCGACACGAAAGGTACGAGAATTCCATCAACGATATTCTAATAAGCCAAAAGCTAGTCATTAACGAAGTGTGAAGATGAAGCCTTCTCTAGAGAAATGATTAGAAAAGGGATCCAGGTCTCATCAAAACATAACTTGTTGTATTTCATAATATCAAGATATCTAATATCAAGGTGTATTTAGATATGGCTAGTCAAAATGTAGATACTGTACTAGTGGTACCATCTCAATCAAGTAGCTCATGACCTCGACCTCGAGACGAAGAATTAGAAGAGCCAAGAAGACGTCGAAGAATATCAAGCAGCAAGTCACTTGTAATTGTCTTTGAAGTTGAACCAGCTCATGCAAGTAGTGGCAAAGCAATATTTTCAAGTCGTTTCCATAATGAAGATACAGAAGTTTAAGCATGGTCTCAAGTAGAAGGTATTGGTCATTATCGGTGGCTACAAGGACCCATGAATCATCTGCCTCGTGAACGACAGCTGGAATATATTACAAAGACTATGCGACAAATTTTTGATTTCCTACGTTTGTGAGTATATATCTCAAATGGCTTCTCGGAAACCTCGAAGCTACATGAGGAGGTGATGTCAAGGACATACTTGTTAGAATCTTCTAGAACATTCTAGAAGTTTCTTAGAACTCTTTAGAATCTTCTAGAGCCTTTTAATATCTTCCTAATTAGTAGAAGTTGCTTGAGAAGTTCCCTAGTTGGAGGAAGCTGCTTGAGAAGCTTCCTAGGTAGGAGTATATATTGGAGTCGAGACTGAAGAGTTCTTGATCTGCGACAACTGCCTTCTTAGACTGCATACTTTCTACATTCATTATTTTGCCCACTCATCGATTAATCGATTAGCAATTCTTCTTCAACTTCTTGTTTAGACTTCAAGCCTATATTCTGTGTCCGTGATATTAATCCAGTTCCTGCCAGTTCTTCTTGAACTTCTTGTTTAGACTTCAAGTCTATAATTTGTGTCAGTGACACAGAGCTATATGTAACAATGAAGGCACAACTAAAAAAAGCTCAAGAACGACAAAAAATCAATGCAAATATCTATCGCAAGGAACAACCTCAATTCCACGTGGGCGTTAAGATATGGTTATTTCATCATAATATCAAGATTATCCGTCCTTGCGATAAGCTAGATTATCATAGGCTTGGACCTTTTTTGATTTGTGAACAAATCAATCTAGTTGCTTATTGATTATGCCTACCAAAATGTATGAAGATCCATCTTATATTCCACGTGTCACTACTCGAGCCATACAAGATAGTAGATATATAAAGAAGAAGATAAATGCCACTACCTCCTATAGAAATAGACAATAATAAAGAATTTGAGGTCAAAGAGATTTTAGATTCAAGGCGACGCCGAAATCAATTGGAATATCTTGTGCATTGGTGCGAATACAATATTAGTGAATACACATGGGAGCCATCCAGGAATCTAACAAATGCATCAATAAAATTCAATACATTTCATCGATGACATCCATCAAAACCAAGATAAAAACTCAAGAAAATCTTTGCTATAAAATAAAGCAGGTTCTATAGGGTTTTCATTCTATTTTGTATCATTATTTGCTATTTTTTTGAAATTGTTCATATTAAAGAGTTGGAGGATCAACAATCAACGAATTCCACTTAAGAATCATCATTTGTTGACTTATCAGACAAAATATTACAACTATCACAACCTTCAAGATGATGGAATAAAGATGAAGATCCTCAAGAATAACATGTCCTTCCTCAAATTGATGGCAAAATACAATGTGTTTGATATCGCAACCTTAGAAGAGACTCCCGATATTTGAAAATACTTTTAGAGGTAGAAACTACTCTTAATGGTGTTCTGAATGTTTTCTTTGAAGGAAGTTATAAAGGCCTCAACAATGATCAAATAATAGGGTGGTCCTTTCGCCCTGATATGGGACACTATCAATGGTTGAAAGGACCTATCAACTACCATCAAAGAAAACAAAGATCACAGTATGTAGCAAGCACAATTTGACGTATTCTAGACTTCTTCAACATGTAATCACCGCTCCTCGTAGAGGCATGCATAAAGGAATGTCATGGACATAGATTTATTCCAATAACCTCTGGTAATATAGATTAATAAAATAGGTAAAATAAGTTAATTTGATAATATCTTAAAAAAGCAGGAAATTTCATGGAGTACGGAGATCATATTTATCACAGTATACATACAAGGTGATTGATGAGTTCAAAGAAACTTGGTTAAACTAGCCATGTAATAAGCATATTGGTAGCTTATTAGGTGAAACTTAACCGTGTATCATGTATTAGTGGTATATTAGTGATGTGATTATACATATTTCTTTATTTTTATCTTGTTATTTTCTTTTGATATAGTTTTTTATTAACTTATGCATCTAGTTTAGTTCATGTCCTTGACAAGTTTTTTACTATTTTATGTATCTATTTTAATTTGTGTCCATGACACATATTTGGATTTGTGTACTAGAAGAATTTTATGAAGCTTAGCAAATGCCTCATCTATGAAATAAGGGGATGCTCCCAAATTTAATAAGGTAATTGTCTAAAGCTTCTAAAGGCCAAAGTACAAAAAAATTGTAACACAACGAGTAGATTAAGCCAAAAGAGAGGAACCTGAATAATTTTGGAATGTTAAATTGCCTAACCGCATAATTCCTATTATGACTAAACATCTTTGTTTTCCTGAACAATTATACTTCTAATTTTGGTAATGCATCAATTTTGTTCCTTCAAACAATTGCCAACCTTGTGGCTTTCATTGCTACAATACAAGTAGAGACCTTCTTCCATTCAACGCTTTTTTTCTTGTAGACTAAGAGGTTTAAAACATATTGTATTAAATTACATATCTTCTTTTTTTCATTTGGAATTTAAAATGCTCGTTGATGTAATAGAAATGTATCAAATTACATGTTGTCTTATTAAAACTCATAGACGTTGATCTTGACAATATTAGAATAATTGATTATCACATTTTATGGCTTTATTGAGCAATTCTGGATTCGGAAGCAACAATAACAAATCCTATATATCTTCTCTTAGTTTCTAATAGAATTAATTTATTAAGGCTATTTTATCCTAATTAATATTGTATACTAGTTGTCTAAAATTAGATGCATAGATTGATACAAAACATGCCCCTTGACACAATACTTAGATCTTAGTTATTATTCAACAAACCTTATCATGTTTTCCAAATACTTCCGCAAATGTTTCCATAAAAACTTCAAAGTTGCTCAAAATTGGTGATTTTTTTTCAAACAAGGAAGCAAACTATAATAATACTTATCTCATATGCAAGGTGCCAACTAATCCAACCCCTGATTCTTCTACCAGATAAATATCAAATTATTGAACTATTATCAATTGAATTTAGTTGATAAATCCTTGAAATTTTAAACATAAACCATCGTATTTTTCCAAAAGATTAATTCAAGGTTCCTTATATTATTGAATAGGTGGATTTTCTTGGCATAGCATAGGTAATACTATATCCCCAAATGTAGAAGTTGGAAGTATATACAATCTAGATTGTTGCAAATATTGTATTATTATGAAGTTTTGTAATAACCCCTTCAATCTCCGTAGTCCTAGTACATAAAGTAGTAAGAACACTTATAACAGCATCTAACTTGAACTCAAAAGATTTAGTTATAGTAATGTCTTAAATTCCAGCCATTCTAAGAGAATAGGAATAATAAATCTATAAAAAAATAATATC